>JADLZN010006987.1:62994-281838 GCA_018155175.1 Sinocyclocheilus anophthalmus
TAACTCGCCCTCATGTCGTTTCAAACCCGTAAGACCTTTTTCATCTTCGGTACACAAATTAAGATACTTTTGATGGAATCTGAGAGCTCTCTGACCCTCCAATAAACAGCAAGGGTACTACCACGATCAACGCACAGAAACATAGCAAGGACATCAGAAAAATGGTCTGTGTGACTTCAGTGGTTCAACCGTAATTTTACGAATATTCAATGTAGTCAGCGTTGTTTACGTTCAGTCGACAGCGTGCGCATGCTGAACGTGAACAACGCTGATTACGTTGATTACATTCTGGGGTACTCTCCAAAATGGCGGAAGAACCACTCAGTAAAAGAATTGCTGAATAAATTATGTTAGTTGTTTTCTTTGCGCACAAAATGTATTCTCGTAGCTTTGAAAATCTACGGTTGAACCCCTGATGTCACATGGACTATTTTACCGATGTCCTTGCTATGTTTCTGTACCTTGATCGTGGTATATACTTGCTGTCTATAGAGGGTCAGAAAGCTATTAGATTCCATCAAAAAGATCTTAATTTGTGTTCCGAAGATGACGACGGCGTACTGGGCGGACGACAGAGGGATTAATTTAATGACACGAATTTTTTTTGGGTGAACTATCCCTTTAATGTATATATGCTAGTGCACTTCATTTAAATCAGGGGCTTACAGGGGCCACAAGAGTGCTGGGGGTCCATGGAAATTTTTAGAGAAAAACAAGAAAAGATTCAAACAAGAAAATTAGTAGAAATGCAACTAAATAACAGTAACTCAAATAGTTATACCTGACATTTGGGGGTCCCTCGAACGAGGTGCATGAACATATATTGAGGTCAGTTGTAATTAAAAGATTGAAAACCTACGATTTAGTCATTAAAAGTAAACGCCAACTCATTGAAGTTAAGAACCGTCGGTAGTAATGACGTATCGTGGCGGTCAAGAGTAGATTCGGGTTCGGTTCCGCCGTTGCCTTGGTAACGCTCTGAGCGGTCGCGGCTGATGGAGGCGATGGCGGGGGAGGGGAGCCTGCTGCCTGTCATCTCCATTAGAAGCACATTAAGCGTGACATGTAGCACAACATACCCTTCGTCTACAACTCAAATTATTTGCCGAGATAAAATATATAAATTTCCCGATCGCATCGACGTCTATAAATCAAATCAATTCGCGCTGAAGGTCGGGGTAGGCCACTGGGTTACATTTCTGAAGCGTGCGCGTACGGTTTGCACGGGGCATTAGCCAAGTTTAGCCATTCTGAGCATGCATACACATTAAGAGTATATTGATTTTTTCACGCCGAAGGCAAGCGAATGAATTGAGACTATAAAGAAGCATTGGTCGACATCAGGAAACAGAACGCAGATTCATATCGCCGTGCACCGGTTGTAAACCCTTTGCATTTTGCAGTTTACGCTAACGATAACACACCAAAAACTCTAATTCTATATTTAGCATTTAATAAACCGCCATTCATTTCATGATAATTAAAAATAACAGACTATATGACAAGCCAATCAGGAACAGCCGACCCGGGCTACAGCTAACGCGGTGCTGTAAGCAGGCCTGTTAAAGAAATAAAGATTGAAGATGTCTTTCCGTGACATACAGTGCGTTCCGTTCGGCTGTCTGCAGAAGCAAATTACTGCATCCCTGCCATGTGCTGCAGATTTGTTTACACGTTCATGAAATGAAATTCTGCCCCGCGAACCGATTTCTAGCCATGCACAATGAGCCTGACTGCAGCGAAACTAGATAGATGAATAACATCGCATTTAAACGAAGACGTACTGATGATTTTCGACGATAATGGCTTACCTTGAGTCAACCGAGAATGGTCGACAAAACCCCAGGCCTTGTATGTGGCTCAGTCTCAACCGAGAGATTCAGCCGATTCGGTACAACAGCTAAAGCAGGTCGGCTGCGTCTAATAAACCGTCCCTTTCTTCGCCTGGAATAGATCTTATACCTTCCCGCCTGCTCTCGTAACAAAAAAAAAAAAAACCGACCGTTGAATAACACGCTGGATCCAAACGAGGACCGAAACATCATTTAAGGATATGTAAAATTGAGGATTGGGTCTGCTATTGCACGTCTTGGTTGAGACAGACTGTCCTTCTCACCGTCGCCCACGAGGGAAAATAAGGGGCGCCCTTCTATTGCGGTAATGCTTTTTTTTATTAGATTTTTTTTTTCTTTTTCGTTTTTCATTTTTGTGTTCTTGACTGGTGAAAAGTAAAACATTTTTGATCCTTTTCAGTTAGAGTCACCATGTGCAGTGGCTGCAACACTGCCTCTCAGTGCTAACAGGGACCATCTGAAGTGAGATGCAAGTCAGAAACTATCTGTACTGTCTATTTTTCTTCTGTGGACAGTTCTGTAAATTTCCACAGATAATTTAAAATGTGTAGGGAAGCATAATTGTAAATTTGGATGTTCACAAAATAAAAACAGACCTAAGCAGTGCATTTACTGTAGATAGAGAGTATTTCTACTACTGTAGAAATTTGTAGATGGCCTGATGCATTCTTATGTCAACAAGTGTCACACAAAATAACACATTTTTATCTGGCTCTATTTGTCCCAGTAGTGTCAATGTTCTTGGACATTATACTGACACCTGTTCATCCATATGAAGTTTATTCACTGCTTCCACTTCACCACAAATATTTTATTATTTTGTTCCTTTTCGCCCATCTGTGACTCACTCCAGTGCTAAGTTGTGACTGTAGTATATTGTGTTTGTTGCTTTATTGCTTTGTTTAGATGTGCTTTTTAGCACTAGCTGAAATAAATACTGATAATATGTTGATTTCATAGCGCTATTATAATTGTAGAAACTTAGTCAGTTGCATGAAGTATGATATGAGTAGAGGCCTCATCAAATGTGATGTATGTTATTTTAATGATATTTCTCAATAAGGTTGTTCATCCTTTGTGCTCAAATGTTTTTTATTAGCAAACTATTAAGGAGTGGTGGGGAGCTCACGAAGTAATTTTAAAATGCACACCATGTTTCAGAAGCTGTTAGTTAAGTGTTAGCTAATTTTAATAAATTTAAAGCATTTTGATCACTTTCCTAATAGCTAGCTGTGGTAAAGTGCTTTGATTTTGGTTATGCAGATCAGCACCCTCTGGCCTGTTGCAGAAAAGTATTGACTTTGTGTTCTTGCTGACATAGTTACTTATGATTGCTGTAGTTAAGCTACTTGGCCAGTTTCATTAGAAGTTTGAAAAGAGAGCTGTGTCCCCCATGCTGATGTGTTTAATATCTCACTTGGCAGTGAACCAAATAGCTTTTTGGAACAACAAACACTAGTCTTTGAAGGAACACTAATTACCTGATGTTTTTGGCCAATCAGATGGGTTTAATTCTAGCTACTGTGATATTTTAATTGTGTTGCACAATCTAATTGTTATTAGATTGCCATGTAATCTAATTCACCCCACCCAATATAAAAAATAAAAGGAGGATGTGATACAGAAAGCAACATTTAGTTGGAACTTGTGCACTTGAGCCAGTTTTGCTGTTGGGCGTCTCAGGATGCTGTTTTTCTTATTAATTTTTCTAATCTTAAAAGTGAAAGCTTAATTGACAGCATTTATTATAATGTATTCATCATTTTCTTTAAAAAAAAAAACATTGAGGCACTTATATCCATGTTAATGTTAAAATACTGATTGTTTCAATAATACATCCATAAGACGTAAATAATATGCACATTAACCATGTGAGTAAAAAATAAATAAATCACATACTAACCTTTTCTGTGTATATTATATTTAATTTTACAATTTCATTGCCATGACAACAAACTGCCATAAATACTGTAAAAATGATGAAAGAGACAAGTAATGCTGTACAGCACTTTTATAACAGAAGTATACTGTAAGTGTTTTTCATACATTTAAAGCATCACCTTTTCTGCTTTTAAGCCTCCAAATACGGCCTCTTTACTTATTAAATTTCCCATTGTTAATTGTCCACTGAGGCTTATGTCACAAGCCAGCTGGTATTGCGGTGTAGTAACCGGGCAGCTCCGGATCCAAGAGGCGCACTAGCGTTTGATGCTAGAGGCTGCAGTCTTTAGCCTCCATGTTAGTGTACGTATCTCCCATGCCGGTGACCTGGGTTCAAGTCCCGCTCGGAGCAGGTGCGAGTAGGACCTGAGGGGGGACATTGTGCCGTGACCCGGAGGTAAGATTGAGATTTAGGGGGTGATGGCGGAGGCCAACTGTCGGTGGTTGTGCAGGTAACTCACTCCCTGATCTCATAATCGTACTAACAACTGATGCTTTTTGAAGGCGTGGTCTTTAGCCTCCTTGTTAGTGCGCCTGTTTCCCATGCCGGTGACCCGGGTTCGAGTTCCACTCGGAGTGGGTGCGAGTAGGGTGTTACACTTCAGTTCACTTGTATTGAAATTTAATTTTTTTTTATTAACATTTGCATGAACAATTTACCATATTTTCACCACTCATGTGGGGGAAAACACATTGAGCTTCTGTTGTTCCTGTCATTATGGAAGTTCAGTTTTATTTGGGTCAGTGTGTTATGTTATGCTGTGTGATTTGTCTAACTTCCCAAAATGCCTCATTTTAATTGTAAAAAGTATCCATTTGTGTGTCAGTGTATGTAGAGCGCTGTAAATCTAGTCGTAGTGGGCTATTGACATTTTATAAAGTAATCTAAAATTACAATGTTTATTATGTCACTTTGTATTAAGAAGCTATTTATAATTATTTGTAGTTAAATAGAAACATCCCACTAGGCCTTTTTTTCTGGAGTATTTAATCAGAACAGCAAACACAGCATGATACCGAAGATTATAGATCATTATAGTTGCGCATTAGTGCACACCGCCTTATTTAAGTGTGAATCTCCTCTGATGTTAGACCTTCTGATCTGATCCACATAGAGCCATCAGTGAATCACCTGGTGCTGGTATTAAGGGAGGGAGTTTGCTGCTGAACTCATTAATATATGCTATCGAAACAAAGGTGGTGGAAAGTGTTTTCTCCTCAGCACACTGCAGGGAGGCAGTATGGGTGCACAGGGCCAATCTGAGGCTCAGACAGGATGAGTAATGAAGCAGTGTCTTCTGTGCGTGTGCTCCACATGCTCTGGAATATTCCTCACTTTGTGTGAGTGCAAACGTTTGTGCAAATCACAATGTGTCTGTGTGATTGATCACAGCAGAAGTTGGGAACTACGTCTTGCATGCTTCCCTCTGATCTTTTGTCATAATCTTTTTGTAGTTGTATTTTCTCTATATTCTTTTTGGAAAGCACTGTGTGTGTGTGTGTGTGTGTGTGTGTACAGTAATTAATTTCTCTCCAACTTCAAAGCGCTACATATGGGCTTGCTTGTCCATGGAGATTCAGGAAGTGTTGTCAGAGGAGGGTCAGAGTAGCACACAAACACAACAACTGCAAGTACACACTTCGACACCGCCAATACTATATTTAAATATCAGCACTGGCTTTATGTAACCACTTGCCATGATTGTGCATTGCAGGAAAGGCCTGTGTTTTTTTGCAGGGTTTTAGAAGCAGTGAATGCTGCCATAATGAACATGAAAATCCATTGAAATCTGTTTATTCTTCCTTCACAGCCCTCGTGTGTTTAATGGCAAAAGGTGTCGTGTGTTCTTAAGCAGTGCATCAGATTTCTGTCCTGACTCATTTGGTCTGAGCAGATAATTCAATACCCTGGTGTCTGGACTGTCTCCTCTATAGATCTACATAGAGAGTATCACACTGCACTTGGTTGAATTCATAGGAACTTATGGAATTGTGATAATACTAGGGCTGTGAGTTGGTTTAAAAAATAAATAAGACTAATTAGAGGATATCTTTATTTATTTAATTGCAATTAATCACATTTATCTATATTTACTGAGAAAAGCTGCCAAACGAAGATACTTCAAAGACCTACATTATTGCGTAAGATGACAGCATTGAAAAGACAAGGGGAAATGGCAAGCTTATTGAAAGCATCAGAATTTTATTAGATTGTTGTATGTCTATATTTAGGCAATATAACTTGCTATTGGTCTGAATATTAGTATAATTTGTTCATTTGCAATATTGATTGTGTAGTATTGCTCAATGTTCAATGAACAATGAAAACTACAGTGCAAAGCTAATATTAAGTCAATTATTTATTTCAAATGTTTCAAAAATTCCACTAAAATATACACTACCGTTCAAAAGTCAAAATGGCTTTTGAGCTTTTTTCTGCCAAATAAATTAATAATTTTATACAATAGTAAGCAGCACAACTCCTTTCAACGTGATAATAAATGTTACTTGTCCTGGATATTAAAAGTGGAAGTGTTATTCTAAATTTTAATATTATGTTACACCATTACTGTTTTTACTGTATGTTTTATCAAATAAATGGAGCCTTATTAAAAGCTTTAAACAGAAGTGAAAGCAAATTAAGCAACAGAAGTTTTCTGTAATATGTATTAATGAAGTCCCAGTCTTCAAAGACTTGTGTGTATAGTGAAATTTTACTCACATCTTTGCTGTAAGGATCCACAAAGGAAGCAGAATCTATTCATTAGAGTCCAACAAAGAGAAACAGTCAGGTTAAACTGCGACAACAAGGTATAATGAAGCCTCATCCGTGTGAAATGAACAAGATTGGCATTCTTTTCATTCTCTCTCTCCCTTTTTCTGTCTATATTAGTGTGGAATACAAATGCCTGGGGTGTCTGCAGGCGAGTTTGTCATTCATACATCAGAGAAGTTCAGTTATCATGAAACAAGATCAAGGGACAGGGTATAAATGGGTAAAACTGCATGTCAAATGACAGTGTATATTCCTGCTAGATTCTTTCTGACATCTGTTGAGGACGGCCGTTTCTAGCCATTTTGACTCCCTAGGCATATTATCAATGACTACATATTATCAGTGAATACTTTTTGCCTTTATCTGTTTTTCTTTTTTTTCTTTTTTTTGAAACGTTTGAAAGTGTAAGTTTTTTCATTATTATTTCAGTCAAACCAATAAAACCTTTTGTTACCCTAAACTACATAAAAAAGCTTAATCAGTCACATAAAAGTAATCAGAATCCAGCTACTTATTCATTTGTTACTCATTGATGTGTGAACTTCCCCTTTAAATAACGCGACACTCTGACCTCTATGTGTATGACGCTGCTCCCATTAAAACGCTGTTGGAAGCGAATTAATTGATTCAGCATTTCAACACCTCCGTAAAGATGCATTTAAATCGACAAAGCAGTCTAATAAAGGATGCATTGAACTTGTGAATTAGCGAATTTTACTATACAAATAATTTTGAATTGAATGTTAAAGTTTATATGGGAATATTACACAACACACTGATCCTTTAACAACGCATTGGTGCAAAAATGCACACCTTTTGAACCAATTGTTGGACCAATTTCTCGACTGCCCAAAAAAAAGCATATACTTTTGCCAAAGCTCTTTGACAGACCCCAATAATCTAACGGTGTTGTTTGGTGTCCAAATGCAAACCTGCATGCAACAATCCTGAAGCATTGACAGTGCTCTATCCAATGGCGTACAGCATCGTCAGATTGGCTACCTAGCCCAAGATGTGGGAGTCCCAGTGGGCGGCAATCATATTTCAGGTTGTCCGTGCCCCTGTTTATCAACCCTGCTAAAATGTTATTGCCATACTTGTGCTCATTGGCCGCCCTCTCCTGCGTGATGCATCCTAAGTAAGTGTTTCCCAACCTTTTTTAGTCGCGGCACCCTTTGGAAATTTTAACAAATTTGTGGCACCCTACAAAATTATTTTTGTCACAATATTTGAATTTCTAACGTCGATATGATCATTTGAAAAGTATAGATATCCGGTACAACAGGGAAGAACTACAGAATATAATGTCATACAAATATTTTTAATATTAAAAAAATGTGTCCATCAGTGGTGGCAATCAGTAGGCTAATTTCTAATGAAAAGACCAATTTATGAAGATTTTGATGTAGGCTTTTATTCATATGTAAACTTTGTTTAATTACCATTATAACTAGCTATTCTCACAATTTTTTTGCTCACTCAGTGTTTTTTTTTTTATTTTACAGTGGGGTAATTTTGGTGCTGTAGCACGAGATAGCTTGATTTCAAACCTTGAATTGAATAAAAAATGACAAGTAAACAGACAGTAATAAAATAAGAACAAATAAAAAATTAATAATTATACCAAATAAAAAATACCTCCAGCCTATGCTGAATTACATAATAGCTTTTAGTTTTTCAGGTAGGTCTAACAGTAGGGCTATTAAGAGATTTAGTTTTTTTTTTTACCAATTTTATCCAAATAATGTTTAGTCCTAGAAATCTATTATTATCAGAACACGTGAGCATGACATAGCTGTTAGCAGATCAATGAATTAGAGGGCAGCGTTACCAGAGTTGCCCATACACCACACCTTGTTACAGCACAGTAGGGCTATTGCAAGCAGAAACAATACTGTACTACATCGATTTTTCCTGTCGGCTCAATTTTTGAGTGGACTTTGCTGTTCGTAGCATGAATGGTATACGAGTGGAGCGACTGAGTGGAGCGCACACGCATAGAGCGGATAATACTCAGAGCGTCACACCACGTGAAAGTGAATCCTGAGCGGTGAACTAATTTTTGGCAGCTGAAATTTCGGTGCATCTCTATTTATTGGCGACATCAGAAATTGATATTATACAATAGATGCTTTTTTTTTTGAACATTTTAGCAATTTAAAATATTTAAAAATTATTTTTTTATACGGCACCCCTGCTCTCGACAGACGCACCCTGGTTGGGAAACACTGCCTGAGGTTACCGCCTAAAACCGGTACGGGTTGAGGATCATGAAAGGTTGAGAAAATGTACAACAATATACTAACTATTATAAACAGCAAATGTCTATTAGTTTATTAAGGCAAAGTCGTAGTGAATCGTTCGTTGAGAATTGTTCCCAAGTGTGACCGATTTAGATTTCAATAAATGCTGATATTTCTATATCATTAGAAAGCTGTTTATGTTGTAATTATATTTCACAATATTACCATTTTTACTGTAATTTGATTAAATAAATACAGCCTTGAGGAGCATAAGTACTTCTTTCTGAAATCATAAAAAAACTTTTTAATTAATTTAATTTAAAGTCAATTTTAACAAAAGATGTGAAGATTCCCCGATTCGCTTGGTGCATCGGCATAAAAAGTTAACGATGCGATGCATTGGTTTAAAGTGTGCATCGGCTACAAGTTGTCATTTATATAGCGATGCATAGTTTCTAACATATTTGCATCAGTAAAAAAAACTATTTATTCATATATAATTATTAATAGATGCGCTATACTTTTACTATTTAGAAAGTGACCAATAATCTGTAACCAATACTTTATATGTAGATTGATTTCTCCTCTAAACTGTTTCTCAAGCGAGTCCTCTCATCACCGCTGCTGCTGCGTGAATATGACACATCACAACACCACGGAGACCCGAGAAAAAAAATGGGATTAAAGTCCAAAACCTGACTTAAAATAACCTAACAAATCAATCGGGGCTAAAGCGGTTCCATTAACGACAAATTAAATTCACACAGTCTCACTAATTTGTGCACGCTTATTCTTAAGCAGACCTTAAAGGGTTAATGTCGATCATGGATCAAATCGATCCACCATCGCAAACAGTGACTATATCTGTGCTATTTTAATGCATTTGAGACATTGTGTTTTCCTCAGTGCTTAACTGACATGTCACAGGTATATTTTTTCATCTGTAAATGTTAGAAAGTCATGCAAACATAACCCTTTTTGCTGTCAGGAGTGGGCGAGGCACGCGAGAGAAATGAGCACTGCTGCACGCATGCGCACTAAACAGACAGAGCACAATCGAATAGGAGCAATAATTCTGAGTAAAATATACATATATTTTGCTAAAATATTTGTTGTTGGACATTAAATGTGCCTTTTGTATAATTTTAAACCTACACAAGAAAGTGTATTTTTATGATAGCAGTACCGGAGTGGACTAATTGTAATAGGACATCAAATTAGGCGACTGGCTACTGATTATAAGCCAATGAGTGAAGGGGTGCTTCTTATAGCAGTTAAAATATAGTCATTTTTTTATTATTTATTTTCATTTTAATTCTGTGATTTTAACTTTTAATTTAGTTATGTTAATGCTTTAAAGAGCAATTTTAGATAGTAATGTTCTAATATTCTGCTATCTGTTCTGCAAACTATAAAGGTACAGCTGTAATAAAACCAGAGAGAAAGACTGCATGGCTAGAAACTGTAAAAAAAAAAAAAGTCAAATAAGATATCATTATGTTGCTCTTGTCCGTAGGAGCTGAGCTTAGCCTGGCAGTTAGCCTGCTTTAGACCAGGTTAATTTCCCAACATAAGTTGCCACAGTGACTGAAGTTAATCTATGTTAAATTTGCTTTATGGAACCAAATCATTTGACAATGTCCGACTAACTGAAATAAGCCTGGCTTATTTAGTTAACTTGTTTTATGAAACAGGCCTTGAGGCATTAAATGTGATCATATTTTTTCCATTGCATCGAATAGCATTGTGTTGAATCGGATCGAATCTAAATCGGATCGCACTGCATCGTAATATGGGTGAATCGTATCACATCAGTAGCTGCTTTATATGTATTTTTAATGTATTGTATCGTTGGCTATGCATCGATATGCGTATCGTATCAGCCTGAGTCATGAGATGCACATCCCTAAAATATATACATATTTGATACATCTAGTCCATTTGTTTGGTTCCACCGTTTTTTCAGTTCAGAAAATCTTTTTTTCGGCCTCATTTTTTACATTTCTCCAATTTTGTTTTGAGTGATTGATTTGATAGAAAAATATTAGCCAACGCCCTGTTACAACTGACACTGTTATATCCAAATATCCTTGTATTTCTTCACAGCTACAGCTACGAAAAGGTGAATCAGATATGGTTTGATACCTTGTCTGCCAATATATATATATATATAATATATATATAATATATACATTATTATGTCTCTATATTTTTGCCTGAATGATCATCTCCCCCTCTCATATGTGTGTACAGGTGTGCATGTAAGGTGCCCTCACATGCTTAGATATTTTGTCAGATTTGCCAGTATGTTCCCCAACAGAACTCATCAGTGTGACACGTATTCTGATATACAATAAATATCGATGAAAACTTCAGAATCTAGCTTGGTCTGACAACGGCTTCTTTGCAAAATATGCTGCATTGTCTCTGGAACATATCGATCATCCAGTTACATCCTTCAAATGTTCCATAAACAAATTGTTTTTGTCTGCTCTGCAGATTTGCTGCTCCTAATGATTGGAACTTCAAGAAATTATGATACGACTATTGAAACAGTCTCAACTGAATGGTTTTGAAATGGTTCTTCTATGTTTGAATTATATTTTGATAATTTCTCCTTGAAGTTATTGAATTATATACTTTTTATTACTGATTATCTTCTTCAATATAACAATAGGCTAGTAAAGAAGAGTCTTGTTCTATGTTTTTATTTGTACAATATTATTAATTATACATTAATATACATTTTTATTTTCTTAATTGGCAAAAATGTCAGTGTGCACCTTTAAGTACCTGGTTAAAAAATGTTATCCTTTACAATCACGCTATGCTTTTGGTATTGATGGAGAGTGGAGACGTTTTACGCACCTACTGTATGAGACATACAAGATGTTTTTCTTTCTGGACGATTACATTCCGTGACCATTAGTGGTGCAGAATTTTTGTCTGTGGCTCTGCTGTGGTTCCTATTGAAATTCCAAGTATGTGTGTTTGCTGCAGGTTGTCTTCATCCCTTGAGGCCTCCGTTTGAAATGGAAATTTTCTTGGGAAATCAAAATATGCCACCCGCACACACACATGCACACACAGTGGACCTCTGCTCCATTTTTAAGCTGTGCTTGTCATGGCTCTGTGGCAGCCCCGTGTACTCATATGGCTGCTGACATCTGCATTAGAAATAGAACAGATGCAGCTCACAGGGATCTTTTAGATAATTAAAGTATCTCTTTCCTTTTACCAAAAGCATGTTAACTTCATCATGGTTATTTTCAAATTGTTTCTGTTTTGCGGTGATATTGATGATGGTATTAATGATGATGACAATGACAACAATCCTGTAATATTCTCTGTTTTTCACAATGTTATGTTTACTATGTTATTGTATACATGTTCCAGGTATGCATGTACAGTATGTATTTGTGTATTTATTTGTTTGCTTGTTTATTTGTTTGTGCATTTCTGCTTAGTCAAGATCATTTTACAAATCCAGAACATGTATATATTACCCTTGTAAGCATAACACTGTGAAAAATGATATTACCATATCATAAATCATATTAACATGTACTAATACTAATAACAATTCCTGCTTTTTATAACATTATATTTAGTATGATTTTATAATATTCTATGCATGTTCTGGATTTATATTATTTAAGTATTTATTTAATTAATGATCATTTGATTTAATGATCATTTCTGCTTAGTCAAGATCATTTTATAAATCCAGAACTTGTATACAATAAACATAGTAAACATAACATTGTGGGGGGAAAAAAACATTACCATATAAGAAAAAGAGGAAGAAGAAATAAATAATAAGAAAAAAATCATCATCATTATGTTTAAAATAATATTGTATGCATGCTCTGGAATTTATTTTTTATGTTTATTTATTTTATTTCTGCTTAGTCAAGATCATTTTGTGTTTAATCCAGAACATGTGTACAGTATGTATAATAGTATATGTAATACATCTGTTGTAAACACAACATGGGGAAAAAAATGATTATTATTATTATTTTCTACAGACAATATTACAGTAACAAAACAAGAAACAGTGAAGTCTGATCTCAAAAATACATAAAAACAATATTGCTGGAAGTTATAGCGTAATATAAATACATAGCTGTGGTAAACATTTTAAACCTCTTTCATTGTTTGGATTTCACACTAGCTTTATTGACTGGCTCAAATAATGTCTGTTTTCTATTAGCTTTGTTACTTAGAAATAAATTTCACCAGACATACTCTATATTGATAACGATAACAATAAGCATTATAGTCAGAATAATGAAAATGATCATTCTGAATCACCATGATTGTGGAGGTGTAAATAAATCCTTCCTTTCTCCAAAACCTCAAACCTGCCAAATGTCCCTTAAATGTCTGCCAACACCACCCTCCTGCTTTGCCGAGATAGGATTTAACAGTGCTGTGTTCTCACAAAGCTGATATTAACTGAGCACCGTCCCATATCCTCATGCAGGTCTTGAGGGGTTGTTCTTTCGCTCTGAGGTAGTGGGCACTTTACAGTCTCCAAAAGGAGTTTAACCCCCCAGCTGACCCTGTTGGCTCTGTATGGGGTAGGATCTAACGGAGAGGGAAGGGCACAGGCCAAGCCCTTGTCCCCAGAGGTCCCATACAGAGGGCGGCTGCTGGTCCTAACCACCCTCAGTGCGCTGTCCATACTGAGTCAGCATGTCACTGTAAAGGCCATGCTAGTTTTGACAGGACTCAAATGCTCTTCATGCCTCATAATTCAGCAGTTCTTTAAAGCCATTGCTTCTGGCCAAGTGATTTTTCTGCTATCCATTTGGAGATTGTATTGGTGTGTGTGGGCAGTTCTGTGTGTGGACGCTTCTGTCTGCATCATGTGTACATGTATGTGTCAGTGTGTATCTTTTTTTATGAAACGCTGATCCACACAGTGCAATGAATGTGTCACTTTTTAAGGGTTGACAGTAATAAAGGTGGACTGCCCAGCTGTTTTATAGCTGTAACTGGCTAGAGGCGGATTTTTCGGTATTTCGCCCCTCTGAAACAGAGAAAATGTGAAAAGCATAAACACACATTAATAAAACATGAGTTATGATGTAATTTTCCGCCCTCTTGACTGTGATTTGGAGCTCGTTATTGGCTGCTTTCCTGCGCTGACAGCATGTTTTGGTTGACCTGCCATTCAGGTGACATCATCTGCAATAGGTACAGTATTCGAATGGAATATACACTAATAGTGTCACGAACCGCTACTGTGAGGAGCACAGAACGAGGAGACCAGGACCGAAGGCGGAAAAGGAGAGCGACCTTCAAACAGAGGATTAATTGACATCAAAGGAACCAGGAACACACACGTAGAGGGGAAAGACGACATTCAATACCAGACAAGGAAACTTAGAATAGGACTCACTTAAATACACAGGACTTGACGAGGGGATGACGATACACACCTGGAACTAATGAACAATCAACATGGAAAAACTAGGACAGGGCAGGCACATGGAGATGGAAAAACACACAGAATGAGTCCAGGGGCGTGACATAATGCCCCCCTCCCGGAAGGTGCGTCCTCAACAGAGGGAGGGATGTGTGGGAACTTGGGAGGAGGCTCAGGAAGAGGACGGACACCCAGGAGGGGGCCGACAGACAGAGACCAGGGAGGCAACGAAAGAGGGAGGAGCCAGGGAGGAGACAGGAAGGACTTGGAGCAGGAGGGGCCAAGCAAGACCCAGGCCACAGCCATGATAGCGGCCCACGGTGGGGGGGGAGAGAGAATGGCTGCCGACTCCAGGGGGCCGACCAACGGCGGTGGAGCAGGTGGTGGAGGAGCCCGCGGAGGAGATGGAGAGCTGATGAGCCAGGGCGACGAGGAGGATCCTCGAGGGCCAAGGCGGAGCAGATGGCGCCAGTAACTGACGCGGAGGCATGGATCCGAAAGGCCGCGGTGGAACCGGAGCAACAGAGGACTGAGGACTTTATTTTGAGCCGAAGGGATGAAGGAGCCTGACGGAGCCAGAGGGACGAAGGGACGAGGCGCATCTGGAGGAGTGGAGTCCCGAGGCGCAGGATATTCGACGCCAGACCAAGCCAGAAGGATGAGGGAGCCCGGCGGAGCTAGTGGACTGCCGGGCCACGGCGGAGAGGAAGAAGCTAGGAGCCATGGTGGAGCCGACGTGTCAACGGGCCGAGGCTGAGTCCAGGCCTCAGAGGCTGGAGGCGGAGTCAAGGGATACTAAGCACGGCGACGATGGAGGAGGGCAGTCCGCGAAGCTTGCACCGTCTGAGGTGGGCTTGAGGGGCGAGCAGAGGGGCTGCCAGACGACAGCGGGTGGAGCGGCAGGAAGGAGAGGTAGGTGGTGGGCATTTGTGAGCCTCCGGGCTTAACTTGGGACCAGGAGCCCTCTCAGGGCTGGTGGGAACAGGAGCCTTCTCTGGGCTAGACATGGGAACAGGAACTTTCTCTGGACTAGACATGGGAACCATTACTTTTCTTGGCTAAATCGGGGACTGGAGCCCTTTCTGTGCTAGACTCAGGGACTGGAATCCTCTCTGGGTTAAAATCGGGGACTGGAGACCTCTCTGGGCTCAACTTGGGGATTGTAGCCCTCTCTGGGCTAAACTCGGGGGACGGGAATCCTCTCTTGGCAAACCGGGGGACCGGAGCCCTCGTGCAGCTACGGATCCGGCGGTCAGTTGCGCTCTCGCTCCATGCGGCAAGGCTCGGTCAACCGCAGCGAAGCTCGGGCTCTCCATCAGCGGGGGCTTGGCATGCGCTACGCGCAGCGGGGAGATGGTGGCTGGGCACTGGTCAGACGGGATGGCGAGATCGTGCAGGGGCAGTGGTGACTGGCGATCAATTTCTCGCCAGATCCACTCACGAAGTTGCGAAAGCCACTCGAGGACCATCCGCGGACGAGCTCTTGCACGCAGTGTTAAGGATGGCGAATAGACCAGTCCAGTAGCTGGTGAGTTCACAGCGAGGTGCAGAAACGTATGGTATGGCCATTGAGCGATATTTCCCCCTGCTCAGCAGTAGGAGGAGCTATTCAGGGGGGGGGGGAGGGATCAGAGGGAATAATACGGAAACAAACAACACTGCGGAAACAACGGAAACAAAATGGGGGGACCACACGGAAGTAACTGTGTCGGTCTGAGTTTTCTGAACACATCGTACTGCGAGGAGGCACGGAGCAGGACCGAGGAGAAGAGGAGTCGATTTTCAAAAAAAGAGACTTACTTGACATCATAGGAACCAGACGACACGTAGTGGGGAAAGAGCCATTCAATACAACTTTGAATGGGACTCACTAAATACACAGGAATGACGAGGGGATGACAGAGACACACCTGGAAATAATGGAACAACAACATAAGAAAACTGGGTCATGGAGCATATGGAGAGGGAAAAACACACAGAATGAGTCCAGGGGCATGACAAATAGAGTGTTAATTTATTTACACCACACCCTGCCAATTTAAAAGTTGGCAAGGTCTGTTCCCATTTCATATTTATATTTCTTTCATGCATGACAAAATTAGTCAAGAATAATATGCTGTATCCACCCTATTTGTTAAAGCAGACACTCTTTTTCCACAATATCCCACACATATTAATTATTATTAGCACCTATAGACAGTATTTGTCTTAAATGCTATGTTTGAAGAATTCAGTACTGCCTTACAAGCTCAGCAATGACATTCAACTTAAGTCATCTGGTATAGTTGCAAATATTGTCTTGTTATTCCACAATCTAGTGTTATTTTCATAGAGGGTGGGAAAGAGATTTTTTTTTTTGTCCAGTATTTTGGACAAATAAAGCGCTTTGTTTGCCAGTTTTCAGCTGTCATTTCCATATCTTAGTCTAAGCACCGGAGCAAACAGGGCAGTTTAGAGGTAAACAAAAGGAGAGGAAGTACCAGAGCTGCTGTTTCTTCAGCCCAGCGGAATAATCGGCCTCACGCAGACTCGCCTTATCACAGCTGCTTTGAAACAGCCTGGCTGCCATTCTAACAACTCTGTTTGTTTGAGATGATGGCCTATTGGTGTACAGTTGCGACTACATCATGTGTCTTTTTTCTTATTCATTCATTTTTGAGTAGCAGTAAAACGTTTTTCTTTTTTTTATTAGAAATTTTTATTTATTTATTGCATTCAGATTTGACTTAAAAAAATATCTCAGATCTCATTTTAACACATTAATCTATCAAATGAGATGGCAGCTGGAAATGTGAGTGTGTGTGAATGTGAGATGAGGGTGATGGAGAGAGCGTCTGTGATCTATGTGGAAGCACTCTGTGAATCTCGGTCTCTCTGCTCCTCACCAGATCGATCTGCCCGAACATCTCTCTTCTACCTCTGCATGCGTGTGTGAGCACGTGCCCCTGTGCGTATGTGCAGATTGATGCACGTGGGTATGTGCTTGAAAGTTTCTATCCACCTAAACAAGAGCCTGCACTAGGATGTCACTGGATGTGTGAGTGTGTGTGTGTGTGTGTGTGTGTGTGTGTGTGTGTGTGTGTGAGTGAGAGGGGTGTTAAGGCTGCTTGTTGAGTTGCACTCACCCACTGGAGGTTAACAGTGAGCAGATCGGTGATGTCATACTTGCCTGCCTCTATTTTATCCTCTCTCGAAGAGTCAACAGAGCTGTACAGCATTTACAAAACTGTCAAAATGTACACAGTACTTATATTACAGAAATAGAAAATAAATGAGGTGAAGGAAATAAAGAGATGAAGGAAATGGATGAGAAAATAAAATAAATTTAATAATGAAAGATAACAAAATCAAACAAAATAGAATTTAAGGACAAAATATGGTATATTGAAAATATAAATCAATATACCATACCAATCAATTTAATAAATGTTTGTAATGGTTCTTATTGACATGCTGCTACACTACATTCATAGTTTCTAAGGGGGAATGTGATTCTCTCATGCTCATTTTGTTCTGTCATCTCTTTCATTCTTTCATTTTTCAGGATTCTTCGCCTTCAGTTGTTCGGATGAAAGCAAAGAGAAATAGAAGGACCTGAGGCAGAGTACAGATACAAACACATTTGAAGGTGGTATCGCTAGTTACAAGTAACACCCACAGTATTGTCAGGTACATCACATCTCAGGATCTTTACTATCTTTAGTAATGATTAATGTTTCATGCTTTTCATGCTGTAGCATAATGTAAAGTAACAAATTTATATTATAAAAAAGGACAAATAAATCAGAATATGCTGATAAACACAGCTCTTCACCATTTTTTTAATCTGGCTGCAAGTAAGTGATGCAGTGAGTCAGGCTTTTAGTGAGACATAGGGAGACTTCAGATGTCTTTACTCACTTGCAGTTTTGGGGTGTGGAAATGCTGACGCTGAGAAATCAGGGCGTCCCCTGTGATCATTATTCCTAGAGAATACATTCCATCTGTCTGCCATCTGTCTTTGAACTGCAGATGATTTTATTAGTGGACAGACTGTAATACAAATGCTCTTCTGTTCTCATTAGAGACCAGCAGTCAGATCGTGACATCATGAAGGTGGGTCAGAGGAGGAAACTCATCTATTTTGTAAACATTTCCAAGTAATCACTTAATTATTTAGCAGTTCATGCACAATGAAGTGTACTTGTTAAATATGCCAAAGTTAAACTTTTAAGTTGACTCTGCAGCCTCGGAAGTTTAAAATACTATTAAAACGGATAGTTCAAGCTTTTAGTTTGAAGGTTAATCAGATTATTCAGGCCTTACAGGTGGGATATATATGGATGGATTTTTTTAGAGAACGTTTAAAGGTTTTATTTTGAAGGTTAAACAGGCCTTACAGGTGAGATATATATACAGGCCTGTGCATTTATAAATAGATAGAAAGAGTAAAATGGAGGGCAGACAGGTTCTCAAAACCTCATCACCCTCATTTCTCTGGTAATGAACGCTAAGGTAGACTAGTCTTCTGCGCTGCATTACTAATACCACAGGGGGGTATGCTTTAAATATTACAAACTAAATATGTTGAGGAAGCAGTAAGGCTCATGAAGAACCTACTGTGTGATGTTTCTGATGAGAGATGGGAAAGACTGAGAAAAAAATTTCAATTATGCATTTAGCAGAAGCTTTTATCCAAAGTGACTTACAGTGCATTCAGGCTATACATTTTTTTTACCAGTATGTGTGTTCCCTGGGAATCGAACCCACAACCTTTTGCATTGCTAACGCAATGCTCTACTGCTGAGCCACAGGGAAAAAAGTATAGATGTGACCGTTTATCTGTTTATCCGTTTATCATCTTCACTGTGCCATTCTCATTCATTCAATAAGGGACAGAGGGGTGACTGGCCCTGTAAATGTACGAGAAGTGAAAGGGGGATAGAGCCAAAACCTCCCCTGTTTGTCAGCGCTAAAGGCAAGTCTTTGAGGGGTTTTGACACAAATGGTCTTTTAAAGCTGCTTTGAAAACGCTTCTGCAGATATTGCCATAAAAACGGAGGTTTTGGTATATATGAAGAGTTTATTTGCAAAAACCGATAAACGCCACTTTACAAAAAAAACAAAAAAAAAAAAAAAATATATTAATATATATATATATATATATATATCTATATTACGATATATATATATCATGTATAGCCTATATATTGAAGAACTTGGCCAATATACAGCCATTCGTACGGCTAAAGGTGTGATATTGTGTTATACTACAGTTGCTAGGCAATTCAGTCAAAAGTACAAAGGCAGTGCTCTGATATACAGCACTGAAGTTGCATAAAATATAATGTGATGAGATTTTGTTCTCAGTCAATCTATTTGCTTTGGAACAAATAATAGATTAATGAGACCAAAGAGTGGCCATTAGATTTACCCAAAATTAATTATATCTCATATTTAACCAATACAGAGACATCAGAGCCAGCGGCAAATTCCAGAAGATCTGGCCTACTACATTCCGTGACACAAAAACAGTATTATATACACGGTATAAAGTAGAATGTTATGAAATACTTTAATGAATGAAATACTTTTAACGAAAACAACATTACATTAACAGTGTTTTAAAAAGAATAAAAAATGTAAACAGTCCAGAAAATTTATAATACAAAGTTCTACAAACATAATAGGCCTACTCATTGTCTGCTATTATTACAACCTTAGGGTGTCTTTTGTTATTTTTTGTGTACGTACACATTATATATTTTGACACATTTATATTAATATATATGTATACAGTTTTAAAGTTGGATCTGTTACATTTTGACAATCATGTCATTTTGTGCATATTCATTTTCTTTAATGGAAAGTATGTGTGTGTGTGTGTGTGTGCGTTAACAATGATATATCATAGTTTATGTACAGTAGATCTGCCTCTTCTCAATACAATTAACATATTGACCTTTCTGAGCATATCTAAGAAAGAGCTTACAGTCAGCAATACAGTGTATGTATGCACATACATACCATTATTATATTGAGCATATATAATTAGAAGGGAAAAAACACACACACACAAGTGAAAGGTCAATAGCAAAAAATGCAATCAGAAAAACATGTTTGACATGATGTCATTGTCTTTCTCTGGTGTCCTACTGAACAATGCCTGTTCAACCTCATCTAAATATTTTATCATATGAGTGAAAGTGGCCAGCAGCCATCCTCAGGCTTTTTTAAATATGTTGTTATGTGCATAATGTCTTCCTCTCTTATTTTAACAGTTGATTTAATGCCAAAGAGTCTAGAAGGTACAGTTGAGGGATATCAACATTTCCCTCTATGTCTTTGTGCATTCAGTTTAGTTGACAGGCAGAGAGCTCTCCTGCAGGGACTGTCCCTCTGATGTCCTTGTCCTCAAGTAGCTGGACACAGAAAATGTCAAATGAGACTTTGGTGTGGGGAGTTTGCTATAAATAATGTAAAGTGGTGTACCGTCATCAGGGGAGATTAGGGTTCAATTCCAGCTCCCCGAGTCAGAACCAATGTTTGGTTGGTACACACACACACACACACAACACAATATAACATAACATAACATAACATAAAACACAACACAACAAAACAACACAACACAACAAGAGACAGACAGAGACAGACTGTTGGAACAGTTGAAATAGAAATGTTAACTCCCTGAGGAGCAGTGCTAGTTTGGATCAGAAGAGAAGCACTCTCTTACTCACAGCTCCATTGGTAGATTCAGATGCAAACTGTGTCTTCTGTCTGCAAATCAATAGTAGAGGAGCAACTGCTGTTAAGTCAAACACCCAAAGAACCCCAGTGAGATGATATCAGTCTACAGTGATTCTGAACCATCTCTCAAACATCCAAAATTAGACAGACGTGACAGTTTTGGTTCAGCCATCATTATCAAAAATGTCACCACTTCCGTTTCCACCTCTAAATTATACTTGCCTCACTGATCTGGATAGTGAAGTTCATAGTTGGAATATTTCACCCAAAAAAAGGCAATTCAGTCATCATTTACACATTCTCTTGCTTTTCAGAACTCACAGAAGCATTTGGTGACCAGGTTCATAAAACATTCAATAAACTTGCTACTTTACTTAGAAGAGTTACAGATATTTTGAATTCACAAAAACAAATGTCTTAAGAACAGTCTTGAGAAAAAAGATAACATTATTAAGACAAAACTTTAAAAGAATTACAATTCTTGGAAAAAAAATGTCTTAAAAATATTAAATCAGTCATAAATAACTTGCCTTAAATCCCAAAAGCCAAGATGCTCATCTACATCTTAGGCTGCAGAGCGAGTACATTTAATTTTCTTGAGTAATCTATTCTTTTAAGATACAATATGTTCTTAAGAAAATATTGGAGAACTTAAACGTTTTTCAAATTTTTTTTTCTTTCTGTTACACCTACTGTAAAGTGTACACATTCTTATGAACCTCTGTAGAATTCTTAAATGAATTGTTCACCCCAAAATTTAAATTGTCATAATTTCCTCATTCTCATGTTGTTTCAAACCTGCATGACTGACTGTCGAACACAATAGAAGATGTTTAATTGTTGTTATTTGGACTCTTCAAAATATCTTCTTTTGTGCACAAAAGAAAGTAATTGGGTTTGGGAACATGTCTAAATGAAGAAAGTATTTTCATCTTTGGGTAAACTTTTTCTTTTACAACTTTCTTATGCACTATTTTGTGTGTATATTGGAATATTCCTCTCACATCTCATTCTCGTTCCTTTAAGCATGCTGTGGTGGTGGCAGACACATGGAAGAATATTTATGCCGAGTTCACACTGCATGATTTTAGCCTGATTTTTCACTCGCCGACAGGTTTTGCAAAATCGCAGACAAATGCCTGAAATCGGAGGCAAATCGGTGCTCAAATCAAGCAGTGTGAATTATCAAAGACGCGATCTGAGGGAATCGCCGACACGTCGCCCGCAAAATATTTGGCATGCTAAATATCTGGAGCTGTCGGCGATTTACAATCACGCTGTGTGCAATGATTTCTGACTGAAAACTATATTGGCGATGACCAAGATACAGGGCAGAGGGATGTTCAGGGAGGATCTATAGACCAGAATATCAGTATTTTAATAGATATATGAACAATTATGTCATACAGAAACAAGCACAAACATTTGCTTGACCAGCCACAACATCATCATAACAGTTACTGCAAAATTATTTACCTCCAACTCTCTTTGCAGAACACCCAATCCCTGTTCCCTGCATCTCCCTTCTGCATAATCTGTTTTTCTTTTTCTTCTTGTAGCTGGAAATCAGCTCACAGACAATTTGCGGGCTATATATATATTTTTAATAATTCCAGTCTTGCTCGCGAGAACTCAGGTCTGACACACGTGTGTTTTCGCGTTAGTTCCTTATCACTTCTCGTGTGTGTTTTGTTGTGAAACATAGTTTGCGGACCAGACAGAGCTGTCGGCGATTCTTCCTATTGTGAAGTCATGCAGTGTGAAACCTCCTGTCGTCGTTCCATCGTGCATTGTGAACACAGCAGCAACTGAATGCTATGCCATATAGTCACGCAGTGTGAAAACAATGGCAATCCGACGACTTTGAAAATCATGCAGTGTGAACTCGGCATAAGTCTGTTCATTTAAGGGTGCTTTCACACCTGGCTCGTTGTTTCGGAACCTGGCGCGTTTCCCCCCTTAGCTCGGTTCGTTTGGGCATATGTGAACACGGCAATCGCGCTCGGATCCGTGCCAAAACAATCGGTCCGAGATCGCCTGAACGAGGTGGTCTCGGCTCTATTGAAAACGAACTCTGGAGCTATTCGGTTGTAGTGAGAAAGCAATCCGATCTAACGGACCAATGAACCAGGCTATATCACAATGTATAATTGGTAATTACGTAAGTTCCGTGAAAAGCGTTAGCTTTGTTGTTTTGCTAATACCTCAAAATGAACCTGTGAATGTCTGTGGGTGAGCACGTCTTCGCCATTCAAAATAAAAAAGCGCACTTTTTCATTTTATAATGCCGTCTTATTGCTCTTCTTCCTAGTAGGTGCATTTTAAAAATGTTTTCCCGATGAATCCTGGATTCCTGCTCAAAATGATAAATTAATATAAGGACAGCTACAAAAAAAAAAAAAAAAAGCTGTTGTTCCATCCTGCACGATATTCAAAGTCATCGGGTCCCCGTGGTTTTCACACTGCACGACTAGCTGAGGTAGCAGTCAGTCGCTGCTGTGTTCACATTGCACGATGGATCGGCGAAAGGAGGTTACACACTGCATGACTTTACAATAGGAAGAATCGCCGACAACTCTGTCTGGTCCACAAACTACGTTTCACAACAAAACACACGAGAAGCGATAAGGAAATAACACAAGAACCCGCATGCGTCAGACGGGAGTTCTCGAGCAAGACTGGAATTATAAAAAAATATATATATACATATAGCCCGCAAAGGAGAAAAAGAAAAACAGATTATTCAGGAAGGAGATGCAGGGAACAGGGATTGGATGTTCTGCAAAGAGTAATTTTAAATAATTTTGCAGTAACTGTTATGCTGATGTTGTGGCTGGTCAAGCAAATGTTTGTGCTTGTTTCTGTATGATATCATTGTTCATATACTGTATCTATTAAAATACTGATATTCTGGTCTATAACTACACCCCGAACGTCAGAAATCATTGCACACAGCGTGATTGTGAATCGCCGACAGCTCCAGATATTTAGCATGCCAAATATTTCACGGCGTCGGCGACTGGTCGGCGATTCCCTCAGATCACGTCTTTGATAATTCACACTGCGTGATTGTCACTCGCGTGAACGAGCACCGATTTGCCTCCGATTTCGGGCATTTGTCTGCGATTTCGCAAAACCTGTCGGCGAGTGAAAAATTGTGCTAAAATAGTGCAGTTTGAACTCTGCATTGGAATCCTGGAAAATAAACTGTGGAACTTTGACCAATGAGAGAACAGTTTACTCGCGCATGACTTGTATTAACAAATTTGGTCCGTTTGAAACTTTGCCGTGTCAAAGCGAACCGCACAAAGAATAAAAAGCAACATTGTAATAATTGTAATCCCTGTTTCGGAACAAAGCAATAGATCTACATGTATGAAAGCACCCTTAAGGTTGTGAGTTCAGCCTAAGTGGGGTTCACCCAGAAGAGCTACTGAAATCACAGTCCTACTCTATCACCATAGTGACAATTGTATCTTAGAGCAGGACACTTAAAGGCAGATTGCTTTGGGTAATTGACCTTCTAATTACTGTATTGTATATTGCTAAAAATGACAAGCAAGTTGTCCATATAAGTTAAATAAAATTGTTTGCAATTATTGCTTGTTCAGTTAGTCACTCAGTCTTCCATGACCTTGCTGAATGATTTACATAGCCAAAAGCATGTGGCCATAGTTAACATGCTATTGAGCTCTTGACTGTGAAAAACAGAATCCACACTACTCAGATCTAATGTGACACTTTGAATCAAATATATTCATAACCAAGGACTTGTTCCTTCACGTCATGTCCTTAATGTTTGTTATCCTTCCTGGACATTGTGTATATGTGCATTTTGTGAGAGACTGTGCAGTCTTACACACTGTGTGTGCATGCGTCTGTGTGTGTTGTATCTAGCTAATGAGCAGATCTGCAGGTGACTCTGCCTTGTAACCTCAGCACACTCCTTAGCAGGGGACACCAACAGTGAGGAGATTCTCATTATTTTCAGCAGAGTGAGTGAATGAAAGAGCAAGTCAGTAGCCAACGAGTGAGCAAGCTAGTGACTGAAAGAGTGAGCAAGTAAGTAAGTAAGTAAGTATGCAAGTGACTGAATAAGTAAGTTCAAGAGAAAATGGAATGATGTTTGATGGCAAAAGCCCAGATTTGGACAGCCAGAATGGAAATATTTAAAAGCTCATTCATATTTGAACAGCTTCACAGAGGGAAGTGAACTTTTGCTCAACGCTGAATTGTGCTCCAAACCTATTCACCTCTATTGCCAAAAAAGCCAGCAAACAAATAAAAATAAACATGATGGAGATCAAAATTATGGCTCAGCCTGTTTCAGATGTCTGTTTTCACATCTGTCTGTCTGTCTGTCTGTCTCTCTATCTGTCTGTATGTCCATCCGTCCGTCCATCCATCCATCCATAACAAGCTACATATGCAAGACGGTCCATTTGTCTATCATGCATATGGGACAGATAGATATCAACCACCTCAACACAGACCAACTCAGAAACTTTCAACTTTCTTGACACAAAAAGGCCATTGGAAGCTTATTCCAAATACTGATGAATCTTATTTATACCTTGCCAACCTTGAGACATTCAGCCTTTCATTCTATTTATCCTCTTTATGTGTGAAACACGTCATTCACCTTGTACACAAACATATCTGAGGCCTGTATTCTCCCTGTTGGCAAGAACATTCTGTACTGAAGCCTTATAATCCACAGCTGAAGAGAATTCTTGGAGGTAAAGGAGACTGAGGGACTGAAAATGTTTTCCACAAATGATTCAAAAGTAATTTTCTTTTGATTTGGAAGTCTAAAATATAACCTTTTCTATCTATTTTTATTTTATTTTACAGAACGCCCTAAGGAGACTAAAAGAACAACGCATAAGCACTTCATGTTGTACACCCAGATCATCTATGTGCCATTTTAGAGTTATTTCTAAGAAATTACACATGAAGAAGATGTATACTGAAAGACTGAGAGACGAGAGAAAAAGATAAATAAATCCATAAGTAAAGCATATCAATAGGCCACACAATGAGGAGACTGTTGGCATTAGCACTGTGGCACTCTGATATGCATGTCCCTACATTGGCACAAATGTCAGTTTATTTGTGTTTGTCCTGTGTACATGGGAAAATGGGGATGAGAGCACTCATGGATGAATGTGTCTGATGTAACAAAAGCTTGTGAATCAGTCAAACGAGTTAGCAAAGCGGTTTGAATCGATTCGTGATTCAGTTTGATTCATTGGAATCTCCAAAACCAGCAATGTAGTCCTCGTGTAGCGTTTTGATGTTTCAGCATGTGTTTGACTGAAGTCTTTGACAGTAGTGCAGCATCTCACGTATGACAGACATATTAAAGATGTTCACCGTAAAAAAAAGGCTCTCGAGACCTCATGTTTTTTCCATTCTGCAGGCCTGTTCCACTTGTTATGACTCCAAGCATAGCTTGAGGTAAAGAGATTTTCGTACATTTCATGTTTTCTTTTTTTTTTTTTTTTAATTTGGTCCCTTCATTCAATTCAAGTTTATTATAGTGCTTTTCACAATATATATAGTTTCAAAGCAGATTTACAGAAAATTCTTGGTTCAGTAGAATGTAGGCTAATGTTATTTGCCAGAGATAAGTGTATACAACAAAGTACCGTCCATATGGCAGTAATGTACAACTGTCATGTTTAGTTAATGTCATGTATTCTGTTAGGCTGACAAAATGAACATACTCGGCAGCAATTTCAACTGAACTGAGCTCACTGAACTTGGACTTTTGTAGGCGTGAATGGTTATGTAGCATCATTTGATGTTTAATTTAGTAGCGCAAGTGAGGACATCCAAACTCTGAATATCATGTTGCATAATTTTCCAGTTTATCCATTCATTTTGCATCTTTGGCATATGGAATGTTATTGTTGCTTGATTTTCACACGTCCTTCAGATTCACAGCATGAATAATGCACATTGCTGTAAATGTGATTCTCAGCCATACACCTGTGTCAATTGTTAGGGCAATTATTTTTTTCATACTTGGGCAGACAACATATTTCAGTACATTTATCTTCATACACAAACACACACGGACATAATTACTACTACTAGATTCAGCGTTTGAATGAATGAATTTATAGATATATGGAAATAAGTGGATTGGTTAATGGACTGAATAAAGGCCGAACATACTCTAGCACTAAGCATTTAAAAAAAAATCACTGCTATGTAAGATTATTTATTTATTTATTTTTTAGAGAGTGAAACCAAAAGAAAACCATGGGAACAAGAAGTGTGCTGAGGGTTTGCAGGGTTTGTAGAGGTAGGTGATGACTGATTATCTTCGAAGAGCATTGATTTTATTTTGACCAGTACCATCAATTCATCTTCAGTGAGTGCCATATGAACAACACCTATTTTGTAAATTAAATGAGCCTCTGCAATGCCTCTTCAGTGCCCCCTGTCCTTATCAGGCATAGACTGTTTACACAAAGCTTGAATGTTGCATTCCTTGCATTGAACAACATGGGCAGATGGGAATGATTTATTGAAATAGATTGATGCAACCTGCATACATTGTTTTTTTTTATTATAATAATTCATCTTGCATAGTGGGAATTTTCCATTTCTGGTTTCTTTCAGTTAATTGAGACACAATCTATTGTTGCTGCAGCGCTTAGAGCTGAGGATTTCACTCCGATGCAACAAAGATTTTATGTCTGAGAGCATATGACCAAACAGATAGATCTGCTTACCATAAATTTGCTTCAATTTAACAGCTCTTTTTGGAGAGTTTAAATCCCATCCTAGTTGATTTTTGTTCCAGAATAGCACCAAGTTAAAGTTGTATCTAAACAGTTGGTCAAAGATATCTTTCAAGATGCATTCATATGAATTTCCACAATTATTCACAATTATAAATCTTTGGGGGGAATTTGTTGACACACTACTGTAAATTTCTAGGTGAGATACATTTGACATATCAAAACATCCATTATCAATAACTAATTATTATTATTTTTTTATAATAGCAATTCGTTTTCTTAGTAATTTTACTCGAATCCAAGGGACACATCAGAGTCCTATATATAACTAATGTTACCCTTATGCACCGTCTGCTTTCAATTTACCTGCATCACAGGAGACTTCAGTATGTGTGTGTTAATATGGCGGTATAAAAACGGCTTATTCTTCACAGTGTTGTCTCTCTCAGGGGGAGTGAAAGAACACAGAGTTATCTCCTCTGTGATCATGTGAAACCTGGTGCTTTGGACAACATGTCCTTGACGATTGATGCAAGATTGAAGACATTTTGGAGATTTTCGGCTGTACTGTTTATACCATCGCAAGCACTGATGCAAAGATATAAAGACTGATGCACAAAGCAGCTTGAACACCACACATTCTTAAAAATCCCCATGAAATGGCTTGATGAGCACAGTTTTCATTTGTGTTGACGTATTTCTGATTGAAACAGGAAGTCAGTGCAGGACATATCATGAGCTGGTGCCCTTTTTTTAAGTTTACACCACAGGTTGGCACAGATAAAAAAAAGTTTCATATTGGATCTAATATTGAATCTAATCTAATACATAGTTATAACAGCAAAACAGTGATAATGTTTAGTAATGGTGATTATTATTATATAACTTGAGGAATTTGTCATAATTTCTGATTATGAACTTCAACAATCTATAAGTTTTATTTGATATTTAATATTCACAAGGAGTAATAGTTCACCCTAAAATGAAAACTGTCAAATGAAAATGACTCCCCTTTATGTCATTATAAAGCTGTATAATGGAAACTTTATTTCCTCTGTGGAACATAAGAAGATAGATTGAAAAATGTCTTTGCAATATACAGTGGTCAGAGGGGTCCACTGTTTTTCAATTCTTTTTTGGGGGGGTTGCAGAAGAAAGAAATGCATACAATGATGACAGTGATTTACATTTCCCTTTAAGCATGACAGAAATATAAACCAAGTGACAGACAGAAGTGCCGCTTGTAATCACTGCTGGTTGGGACAAAAAAAATCTGATTGGCATGGAAGAGGCACCTTTGAGACCCAGTGTAAGACTCAACACTGTCCCTGTGACTGTCCCGCCATACTTTTGGCCTTATTTATCCTCAAGGTCATTCTTATTCTTAAGAGAAAAAAAAGCCATACCATAAGTTTGCTGGTGTTTTCTGATCACCATTGTATTGTAGTTTTACATTGATTAGTAGAAACCCAACAAATGCATTCCTTGCCAACAACGGACCCTCTTACATGCCATCATTCATCTGTCCTAGTCACTGTAGGAGTTCTCCAGTCATTAGGGTCCTGTCCCCTCGGGGCCAATGTTTTGAAAACTCCCTGATTAAAAGACTTTGCTCATTTACAGCCTGTCGATTTCTGTCAGCTCTCTGGATGGAGAAGTGTGTTTTGTTGTCTGTTTGAGTGAACCTGAAGGCTAGTCTTGTTCACAAATAATTGTGTTTGCTTGATGCACAGTTCCTGACCTTTAGTTGACTGGTTTCATTCTCTCTGACTCAGTATGCATTTATCAGTCATAGCATTGTATTAACCTTCTGACCTGCTTTACTTGCGTCATTTTGTGGTTTTTTCTTTATTAATTTCCCTGACCAGTCCCGGTTCCTGTCTCTGTCTCGACCACCTTTATAATGCTTTGTCATTCTGTAGCGGAAAATGTCACAACATTGGATGAATGACCTTTTTAAAGCTCTGTCGACTTGCTCTAATCCTTCATCTTCACCGTGTGATCTTCCATCTGTGACCCCTTCACATTCATTCTCAGCCTAATCACCTCCACCATAACACAGACCCTCACTCACAGCTGCAGAATGTCTGGTAATCTCCCATTTATGGATATCAATAGGGATCTCTCTTGGCCCAAACACATATGGATTTATGATTTCTATGTCAGAGATATTTGCTTATTCTTTTGTGTATGCTTACTGTCTCTGAAGAGATGACTGCAGTGATGTGTAATGAGCTTCTAGTCACATTATCTTGGCATAGCATGAATAATATTGATCAAATCTGCTTCAACAGCAGCAGTGGGGGTAAAGGAAGATATTGGGAATGTTTCCTATCTACATTCAGATGTATACTTATGAGAGCAAGAGCATTCACACCATAATTTTCTTACCCTTATGTTGTTACAAACCTGTATTTGAAACACACAAGATCTCTTAAAGGACACTGTGGCAGACTTGAGCGAGCTAGTAGCATTAGCTCATTGAATCTGATTAGACCGTTAGCATCTGCTCAAGAACTGACCAAGAGTAGACTATTTTCCTATTTAAAACTGGACTCTTCTGTAGTTTGCCTTGTGATGTTTTATATATATTTTTACATTTTACCTTATTTGTATATTTGTATAGTATATTTAATCTGTATCTATCTGTATTTATGTTCGACTGTTAGTGTTATCTGTATGCACCAAAGGTCTGAGAGTAACGCAATTTCAATTCTCTGTATGTATGTGCTGTACATGTGGAAGAATTGACAATAAAGCAGACTTGACTTGACTTGACTTGACTTGACATCGTGTACTACATCGTGTACGGAAAATGAAAAGTTGCAATTTTCTAGGCCGATATGGCTAGGATCTATACTCTCATTCCGGCATAATAATAAAGGAACTTTGCTGCCCTACCATGGGTGGAGCAGGCACAATGATATTACGCAGCGCCTGAAAATAGTCCCCAGCACGCTCCCTGTGCAAACAGGTGGTCACGTTTGTTATGTTGACAGAAGTTGGCCTATTTTCAGGCGCTGGGTAAAATTATTGCGGAATGAGAGTATAGTTCCTAGCCATATCGGCCTAGAAAATCGCAACTTTTCATTTTCTGTTGGTCTTAGTACACGATGTAACTACAGAAGAGTCGAGTTTTAAATAGGAAAAATATCGAAACTCTTTGGTCATTTTTGAGCGAGATGCTAACGGTCTAATCATATTCAATGATCTATGCTAAGCTAAGCTAAAAGTGCTACCGCCGGACCCGGAGATCGGCTGAATGGATTCAAAAACGGTCAAAAACTCAACTGTTTAACTCTAGGGGAAAATTTGCCTATTTTCAAAAATAGTGGAGTGTTCCTTTAAGCTCAGTAAAGCTGCATTTATTCTACAGTTATATTGTGACATTTTATTACAATTTAAAGTAACTTATCTGTTTTAAATATATTTTTAAATGGCAAAGCTGAATTCAGTATCAGTAATTCTGAATTCAGTAATTTGATTCTTCAGTATCAGATTATTCTTATTATTCAGTTATTGATGGTGCTTAAATAAAAATCAGTATATTAATAATTATTCTTATTTTCAATGTTGAAATCGTTTTGTGTAAATGTTATAATTTTTTTCAGGATTATTTGATAAACAGAAAAAACAAATAAACATAATGTAGTTTGAAAATAGAAAAGTTTTGCACTGTCATGAAGTCAAATGTAACAAATGTTACGTTGAGTAATTTAATGCATTCGGGCTGAATATAAAAGTTATATATTTTCAGATTACATACTCCAGATTTTGTGTTGTATTGTATCATGTTTTTTTCCACAAAAATATTAAGCAGCAAATTATTTTTATTTCTTTTAACATTCAGAATAATAAATAGAGCATCAAATCAGATATTCGATTATTTCCAAACAATCATGTAGACAATGACGGCTGAAAATTTTGCTTTGGTATCATCAGGACATTTATTTACCCACACACACACCACACACCACACACACACACTCTATATATATATTTATATATATATAGATATATATATATAATTAAAAAATGTACATGAAGGTGAGTGAATGAGACGAATTTTATTTCTGGGTGCCCTATCCCTTTAAATTAGAGAAGTGGTTTTGATAGGACTAAAACAGACCTTTGCTCTGTGGAGGGTTGCCTGAGTTCTTTGAATAGTGAGAATTTTCGTGTCATGTTAATTTTGGTGCTTTTTCGCTCACAGATGTGTTTTCATGTTTCTTCATTTCCTTCGGACAGGGAAGCTTCAGCTTTTACAAGCTCTCAGGAGTGCCTGACAGACAAAGTGCTTTCTCATTAGTCTTAGGAACAGGACTGTGTGGGCGTACAGCTTTGGGGTTTAAAACATGAAACAAGAAAGGCTGGAAATGGGGTTTAGTGGAAGGATGAAGTGTAGATGTGTGACATAATAAGAGAGGGAGATATAGAGTGTGAGGACGCGCACGTACTCATATTCATGGGGATGCATGTGGCCCTCGGCAGGAGTGGTCTAATCATTGAGTTGATGTGAACTGGCAGGTTGATGCATCCTAAATCAGACAGGTGGAAACACACAGCTCTGTCAGTCATTTAATGAGTAGCATTAGCTCAGATACATGTTGGTTGAGAAAACATTCACTCGGAGCTGCACTCACTAGTCAAGCATGCTCTACCCAATAAAGCATCTTCGCTGAGCAGAAGCAAAGCTTTAGCAGGATAATCTTAAGGGAATATAGTATGTTAGAGCAAGGATGGATAAATAAAATTAGTAAGCCACTCTCCCGCTTTGATGTTGTGTGAACACATAGTACCACACACAGGGTCCAAAATGAACACTGTCTAAGTTCCAAATGTGTGGAAAATACAGCTTTGGTGCATAGGTGAATTTAGTTATTTGTTAGTTAGGTGGTAACTTTATAAGGAGTCATGCTGGTCTGCAGTGTGATGTTGCTTTTATGCACAAAGTAATGAGTAACTTGGATTCTAGACTAAATCTTTTTCTCAATGCTTTTGTGACCAATGCAGTTATGATGGATAGCGACTGACTCATATTTAAATGATACTGTGAATGACAATGACCTGATCAGTTTGTCACAAACAGCCATGGGAGCCATCGACTGTTTTCATAGGGATGAGGGTATTTTTTTAGGGTATTTGTTAGTATGAAACATCTCAATCCAGTTGCTTTGGCAAAATGTTAATTTTGAACCCTGACTGCACATCGCACAACATCCAGGTTGATCGGCGCCCCAATAAATTGTTTCTGCATCTACCATCTCCATCAACGTGCCAGGTTACTGTTTTATTGACAGCTGCCTGGAAGAGGAGAAATATAAAATGTAACAACAAGTACTTTGCAATGCCCAGTGTGCAAAACAACACACACCAATTGTGTGCTAATCGGCCCTCACCAACCATTCTAAAGGTGACCTTGGCCAAATATTTTGTTAAAACTCGTTTTGTCACAGAAAGTAAAACATAGGTATCTAGAAAAGGAACAAGCTAACTGAAAGGGCTGATGTTTCATTCTAGGGCTTTTAAAAGGCAGACTGTCGTGTTGTACCTGGACTTAGAGTAGCTGGTATAGAGATTCAGTATTCATGTACAGAGATTCTGATCTTACTGAAGTAGCTACTGATACTATGGATTTATGCCAGTGGTGAAAAAAAGTTAAATATCAAGGGCATTTAATTTCATATTACAAGAAAAGGGTGTTTAAATATAGATATATGTGTAAATGTATTGTTCAGTTGACACAGAACCATGTTGTTCCAGTTGTTCTGCATTATTAAGCAAAAATGCACAAGCACGTTTTCAGCATGGACATTCTATTGTGATTTATACTTTTTATGGGATTTACAAAGGAAAACAGCCACCATAAAATTATTATAAAATGAATATTTTGCTATCCACCATATTTTTAATGCAAGATCGTGTGCGTCTATTTGTAACTTGAATGTACAAGGCTTTTAGTGACAAATATAAAACCTTTTTATTTTGCTCCCAAAAAAAAATAAAAAATAAACATTACATTAAATATTAGTAACTATAGCAATTATAAATTATATTTCTTGCCACCTTAGAATTGCAGATATTGTCAGAATTGCGATATTTTATATTTTTATTTGACTTGATATAAAATAATAATTAATAATAATCGAAACTAATGAAAATAATAAAATAATAATCATCAGTTTAATCAATAATAATTAATAATCAATTGTTGTTGACCAATTTCAGTAACCTGTCTGTTAATTGAGACTTTCATTTGTGGAATTAAGCATGGCTCACGGAAAATGGCATGTTTGTACAGTGGTATCAGCAACTGAAAACTTTTGTTTTTGCGTGATGACACATCTATGCCGCTAGGTGTCAGTATTAATCCAAGAGGGCTGCCATATCATCCAGCACAACATAAACAAGAAAATATTGAGTACACATTTAAAAGAAGTTAGAACCAACAGGAAACAAGCTAGCATATCTGTTGTCTTTGAGTATTAAAGTGTTATCCACTCCATTTAATTACGACCCTTAAGTATTATGCTACTTAAAAAAAGTACCACCCCTGCACACAACTTGTAATTTGTACCATCTATTAATTTTGCTCAAGTTTCTTTCCCCTCTTAGAGTCTTAGACATGAGGAGGGGCTGGCTGCATGATTGGCAGTCCTGAAAGAGAGATGCTGAGACTCACTTTGCTTACAGCAGTCAGTAATCTATTTTTCTGCCAATACCACAGAGCACTGACATGGATCTCTTTATTGCTTTACCATATCTTGTCTTTCTCTCTCTTTTGCCCTCTGCTTCTCTCATTTTCTATCTCATCCTGTGAATGCTTTCTCAACTTCTACTTATCTCTCCTTGTTTCTCCCTCCTCCTCCTCTCTATCTCTCTCTCTCTCTCTAAAGGGGTGGGGAATGTTCTTGTGAAGAAAGCAGGTGCAGTGCCTCCTCTTTCTCTCTTTTTCCTCTGTCTGTCTCTCTCTTTCCTGTCATCAGCAGTAGGGGAGAGTAGAAGGCTCTCTGTGTATGTGTCCAGCTGCAGTGTCGTAGGCTTGAGTCGCGGTAAAATCCCACAGGAGATTAGAGCGGTAACATGCGCTAGTCCGGACTCTTTAGAAATGGCAGCCCAGGAGAGAGCAACAGACAGGCAAAACAAACACATCCGTAATGAGGAATAGATGTATGTTGTCTCATGGAAAACCTGCACTCTATCTCTCCCTCTTTTTTTTGACCCTCCTCGTTTTCTCTTTCCGTCTGTCTTCGACAAGCTCACTCCTCCCTCCCTTCCTCCCCTCCATCCCTTTGCTCCGCTCCTCTCCCTTTCTCTCTCTTTCTCTCTCTCTCTCTCATTCTCTCTTGCGCTCTCTCAGTGGAGGAATGTAGATAGAGGCTGAGTGTACGCCCGCTGCTCTGCACGATATCAACGGCTTGTTCTATGGTGGTGGGTCACTCATCAGATGCTGTTCAGAACGGATTTGTACTGCTAACGGATTTGACCATCCACGATCTCTTCCTTGATAACTCTGCACTTGCCACTGCCTCCTCTGCCGGGGCTCAGCTTGCACGTACCAGGATCCATGCTGCAGGTCCCTTGCTCCCATAAGGATGATATAAATCAGCAGGAGCTTTGGTCGTGGAAAAAGGGACATATTGCTTCACGGTCAATGCCGAGTCCTCCTCCGTGAGGGAACCAGCTTTCTTCGATATGTATAGCTGACTCAGCGCTCAAATACAAGACCGTGAGTCAGATCAAGACCTTGAAAAATGAATTGGTGAGAACAACTGAGCCAGAGAGGAAAAATATGAACCAGTTTTTAACTTTTACTGAACTCTACCTTCAAATATTTCAATGAATGGAGGTATGAGATTGGAGGGTAAATCTAACGGTGGTGTCATCTGCAAAAAGAGGGATTTGATAATCTGACGACAGAGAGTGCTGCTGCAACGGCTGGTGCTCGGAGTCAACATGCAGATGATTTCACTCCTCCCTTTCCTTCCACCTTCTTTGCTCAGCATCTTTATTTAACATTTGTACCATTTTGGTGATCTTGCGGCGAGCTGGAAGTCATCTGGACGTATTGGTGGAACTGGACTAAAGGACTGCCCTTTTTACTGGATTCTGCAACCACTGAGATTTCTACCTCTGGAAATTCTAATGGGTGTATGCGCTTGTCTGAATGTGAGTGTGTGTATGTGTGTTAGTTGTGTGTGGATGTGATTTGTATGCCTTGATGTGTTCGTAACTATTTCTGTGTTCTTGCGGTTGTGGTTTACTTTTTTCCAATGTCTGGCATTACTGGTCAGTGTTTCGCCTTGTGCTGTCCATGTCTGCCGAGCACCCAGCCTTGGGGTTAACCCTAACCGTGCCACAGGCGAGATGAGTGACAGCTCTGGAACAGTGAGCAACTCGGGGGCTATGGTACTGGAGGAGCCTGATGGGAGAGGTGGCTCCGGTGGACGTGAACAAGCCCAGGCCCCTGCTCGTGGTGGCATTTTAAGGTGCGGGAGCTGTGCCCTTTGGCCCCGCCAACAGACTTGGCTCTGCGTGGTTCCACTTATCATTGGCTTCATAGGCCTAGGGCTGAGTCTGATGCTGCTGAAATGGATCGTAGTGGGTTCTGTGCGGGACTACGTGCCTACTGACTTGGTGGACGCCAAGGGTATTGGCCAGGACCCCATCTTTCTGTCCAAACCTAGCACTTTTCCTAAGGGATCTGACACCACCACAACCACTATTGGAGGGGTCAGCTCGGTCAGCCCCACCGTCACCACTGTCGTGCGGAGCAGGACTCGAACAGGAACTCCTCCCAATGTTCCACCAAGAGGTGGTGGTGCATTCGGCAGCCAGGTGACACAGAAGAGCCCGTCTACGCGCTTTGTCACACGTAATCCCACCTTTATGACCACCGTGGCCTCTACCACAACGTCTGCGGTCCAAACGTCCACCTCCAGTCCCTCTCCCTCCAACCCTGCCGTTCTAAACGACTCCACCCAAATGTGGACCAGAGAGCAGTCATCCACTGAAAGGCACGTGACCACGCCTGGTCGAACCCACGTCAGCCGCAAAACACGTAAGTTTGATATTTCTGATAGGTTCTTGGTAGTTTTTGCTTTGGCAAGAGCCGTTCAGTTCTGCTTCTGGTGGGGATTGTTGGTGACCAGATTACAGTTTTGCATGGTACTGTTAGCATGTGTATATTGTGTTAATGTTCCCAGAAGCGAAACCTGACGGACTCTTGGCCGTGTGCAGTCCCGTTTATCATTTCGCCAGGGAGTGGCAGATACACTAATGACAAACAACGACACTGACCACTCCCTGTGTTTCAAAATATGTGATATAGTGAATCAAGAAATATAAAGACAATTGTAATAGTGTTAAAAAGCTGACTGCAGCACATGAAAAAAGCTTATGTGTGAATCAGGATGTCAGTTAGTGAACGTCTGAAGATATCTCCTTTAGCTCTGCTTTGCTGATTCTCTTTTCATAATGGGTTAGTAGAAGAGCTTTGAGCGTTGTGTCAAATGATGGAGCCATTCTTTGCATACATTTATGTAATCGACAGATATTAAATGGCACATTTTGCTGTTCATTTAAAAATGACAGTAGCGTCTGAAAATAAGAAAACTGTATCATGTGCTAATGGTACACCTCAGTGTAATATTAATGGCATTTTTATTGTCTATGCATGCATACATTGATTAATACATCATCATGCCTGATTACCTGACTCTAAGGTATGCTGTCCATATGTGATTCTGCTGTGGGATTATATTGTATTCCTATACTGTAGTCATCAGAATGCCCGGATAGAGATGCGTTCACAAACAATGATCACATTAATTTGCATACAGTGGACAGCCTGTGCACAGTGACATCTAGGACGTTTGATGTTATGTCTGAATACTTGTCAGCCTCTTTGTATTAGAGTTGTTGTTCTAGTGCTGTGAATATCGTAATATTATTTGAAGAGCCCTTTCTTTGAATTCAGCTGGTAATATTGGATCATAATGTCGGGTAGTAAGAGGTTGTCATGCCTCACCACTCTATGAGATTACTTCACTCTCCATGCTTAATCCAGATTAATTTAACTTCATTCATGGAAGCTGCTACTGTTACATCTACTGTTAGTCTTTATGAAACCTACCTTGTAATGACTCTGGAAAAGCTGCTCTGTATTTTCATGTGTGTTTTATAAGAAGTTTAAAATTACAGGGCATTTACGGTAAATTTAAATTACCAGATTTTTTTATGTGTTTTGAATTAAGGAAAGCATAATTTTGTCAAATTTAGTGTCTGTTTTCAGAGCACAGCAAGGGTTGCCCAGATGCCCACCAACAACATGGGTGACAATGGGAAAAAACATAGATGAGATTTTGTCAAATTTGTAAGAAGCATCAGTCAGAAAGAAAACTACAGACCAATGAGTACTGTTTTGCATCAAAACACGTTTGCAACATAAGTGTTTTTATAAATGTAGTTATATTATAATTTGTTTGCATAATTACATTTTGTGAAAAAAAGCTGGGATATAATTTTTTGTAAATCATTTTTTAAACAAAAAATGTCAAAAGCAAATAATTAATGGAGAAATAAAACAAAATTCTTGCAAATACAAAAATGTTTTTTTATAGCCAGCAGAAGAAAAAAAATCCTAACTGTTGAGCCCAATTTTTACAAGCACAAAGAGCTTGAAAGTCTCTGTTTATAATAAAGTAGACCCCCCCCCCCCCCCCTCCAACTAACAGTAATAAAAAAAGAACCCATGAATGTCATGAGTGTAATAAATCTTTGAACAAGTCCTTATCGTATACTTTGGTTGTACAATAATTCATTACAATTGCAATTGTCTGACAGAGGATATCTTAATCCTTTATGTCCCCTAGCAACAATTGCCTACCTTTATCAATAACACGGAGAAAAAGATGACTAAACCATTAGTGATCCAAATGCATTTGAGAACTCACAGCTGTGGCTCATCTTAAAACCCATTACTCCTCACCATATTTGATATTAGAGATAGAAACAGATCTTTCAGTGTAAACTGTCCAGGTGAAGAGGCCATATGTTTTCATAGAAAATTATTCTACAAGATTGGCTATGGTGAATTGAGTGGCCTCTAATTTTGTTTTCCCTTTTGAACATATGTTAGTTGTCTTTGGTTGATGAAGTGGAAGTGCCAGTGCTGCTGCCATGGATCTGTTAGTGCTGTAGCTCATACAATGAGCAAAGGTAGTTAAGAGTTGAATGCAAATTTGCAATTGGTGCTAGGGGCACCTTGCGATGAACTGACTGTATAAAAGTCATATCGCAATGTGATCGATTATGATGTTGGACCGAATGAATTGTAGCATTAAAGGTGGGTAAGCGATTCTCTGGTAGCCATGTTTGTATCATTTCAATCAACACCAAACAACAACACTTCCGGGTCCGGTACCGGGCCCAAAAGGGTCTCACCCCTATTTTGATAGCTCCACCCCACACATATGTAAGCAACCCAGGCAACGATTAGTTCTGTGAAACAAAGCAAAACCAATGTTACACCGTGTCTACACCGGACGCGAGTGGTGCGGCGTGACAAAATACAATAGAACCCATATAATCAGTGATGCTATCTACACCATATATATATATATAGATATATATATATGATCTCTATATATATATTAGTATAATATAGTATATACAGGTGGGTAACTGGACGGAAAGTATACACACCCCCTTAAATTTTTCACTCTTTGTTATATTTCATCCATTTGCTAAAATCATTTAAGTTTAATTTTTTTCCTCATTAATGTACAGACAGCACCCCATATTGACAGAAAAACGCATAATTGTTGACATTTTTGCAGATTTAAAAAAAACTGAAATATCACATGGTCCTAAGTATTCAGACCCCTTTGCTGTGACACTCATATATTTAACTCAGGTGCTGTCCATTTCTTCTGATATTCTTTGAGATGGTTCTACACCTTCATTTGATCCAGCTGTGTTTGATTATACTGATTAGACTTGATTAGGAAAGCCACACACCTGTCTATATAAGACCTTACAGCTCACATTGCATGTCAGAGCAAATGAGAATCATTAGGTCAAAGGAACTGCCTGAAGAGCTCATAGACAGAATTGTGGCAAGGCACAGATCTGGCCAAGGTTACAAAAAAAAAATTTCTGCTGCACTTAAGTTTCCCAAGAGCACAGTGGCCTCCATTACTTAAATGGAAAACGTTTGGGACGACCAGAACCCTTCCAAGAGCTGGCCATCCGGCCAAACTGAGCTACCGGGGGAGAAGAGCCTTGATGAGAGAAGTAAAGAAGAACCCAAAGATCACTGTGGCTGATTTCCATAGATGCAGTCGGGAGATGGGAGAAAGTTGTAGAAAGTTAACCATCACTGCAGCCCTTCACCAGTCTGGGTTTTATGGCAGAGTGGCCCGACGGAATCCTCTCTTCAGTGCAAGACACATGAAAACCCGCATGGAGTTTGGTTGAGATGGTGAGAAATAAGATTCTCTGTTCGGATGAGGCCAAGATAGAACTTTTTAATTCTAAGCGGTATGTGTGGAGAAAAAAAGGGCACTGCTCATCACCTGTCCAATACAACAGTGAAGCATGGTGGTGGCAGCAGCATCATGCTGTGGGGGGTTTTTTCAGCTGCAGGGACAGGACGACTGGTTGCAATTGAGGGAATGATGAATGCGGCCAAGTACAGGGATGTCCTGGATGAAAACCTTCTCCAGAGTCCTCAGGACCTCAGACTGGGCCGAAGGTTTTACCTTCCAACAAGACAATGACCCTAGCACACAGCTAAAATAACGAAGGAGTTGGCTTCACAACAACTCTGTGACTGTTCTTGAATGGCCCAGCCAGAGACCTGACTTAAACCCAGTTGAGCATCTTTGGAGAGACCTAAAATGGCTGTCCACCAACGTTTACCATCCAACCTGACAGACTGGAGAGGATCTGCAAGGAGGAATGGCCGAGGATCCCCAAATCCAGGTGTGAAAAAACTTGTTGCATCTTTCCCAAAAGACTCATGGCTGTATTAGATCAAAAGGTGCTTCTACTAAATACTGAGCAAAGGGTCTGAATACTTAGACCATGTGATATTTCAGTTTTTCTTTTTAATAAATCTGCAAAAATGTCAACAATTCGTTGTTTTCCTGTCAATATGGGGGTCTGTGTGTACATTAATGAGGAAAAAAAAATTACTTAATGATTTTAGCAAATGGCTGCAATATAACAAAGTGTGAAAATTTTAAGGGGGTCTGAATACTTTCCGTCCCCACTGTATATACATATCTAGGGTCTACACTGGATGCGGCGCGGCACGACACTACAAATCCCCGACAGAAAACTGCTCCTGCGTTCTATTCATGACGTATAGACACTAATTTAAAATTATATTTAACGGTCGCTTTGTCGCGTCCAGTGTAGACAGACTTTAGCTGTTGCGGCGCAGACACAGTGTTACTCACCTATCGAGAAAGAAACAAAGCAATCTCGGCGTCTGATCGCAGGCCTTCCACACCTTGAGTTCTCTCCAGCGCTGGAAAAACTGATCCGATATTTACACGGGTAGGCTCCCTACTTCCTGTGGCGCGTGTGCGGTAAGCCTTCACAACAGGTGGGTGTGGTGTGGCATGCACGAGACGTTTTTTCCTCTTTTGTTTTTTATCCGCCATCTCTATCTTTCTGTCACTCCCTCCGTCTCGGGACCCATCTTGAGTCCGCTCCTCTCCAGTCCTCCACATGCTCCTGAGTAGCCACGACGTGGGGGCCCCTTATTGCTGGTTGGCTACAAGTTTGTTTTGTTAGTCGGCCCGAATCAGTTTTCTAAAGTGTTTTTTAAAAATTGCTTACCCCACCTTTAAGTGAAAACAGCTTTGGTTGAAACTGGCTGACACAATTCCTGGTTCCAGCTGGCTGCCATTTAATGACCATTGATTCTTCCTTTGTTTTGTAACATCAGGCTGATTGCAAGGATTAGTTCATGTCATCTACAGTACCACACTGTATTGAGCATTTACTACATTGTATCACTGTTTTCTCTTGAAATACAGATGAGAGTGGAATCATTTGACAATGCTGACATTAAATCATTGCCAGTGTTAAATGACTTAAAATCATTCAGAATGTATGTTGTAAGATGAGGTGATTTATTTGTTTTAATAGAAAGCCATAAAAGCACTCCCTCCCAGTGCCATTAGAGCTTAATTTCACTGAGACTATTTAAAAAAAAATGCCACTTTGATTTATCTTTTTTTAGATCCCCTAAAGGAGGGATGAAGCCTTAAATATTAATGCTTAGAAAGAGAAACATGTTCAATATGTAGAAGAGCATGTGAATAATTGACAAGGGTGTCCTGAAAAATTATCAGGGAAAGGGATGAGAAATGTGCAGGGTTTTATAAATAGAGGTGGAGGAGAGGACGATGAAAGCAATGATATTTCATTGCTTCTTGCTGGTTTCATGGCACTTTCGAAGTGAAATGTCCACTGTGTGGTGCTAAAAGCGGCAAACATTAATCTGCTCCGTAATCATAATTTATGTGAAAAGGATTGAAAGTTGTTGATGTTTTCCTGCTACTAGTTTTAATTTCAGCTGGAAACTGAAGTGAATGTTTTTGGACTTTTGTGGAAATGTAGGTTTTTCCGATGAGTCTATGATGAAAATAAACACTCTTCACAACATCTCCTTATGCCATTTCAAACCTGTATGACTTTCTTTTAACTGTAGAACATGAGTTAATGATGACAGCATTTTTGGGTAAATTGTTCAAGTTGGTCTTTGCATGTTGATGTTTATGAACCTTGAATCCTTAATCCTTCATTTACATAATTTAATTTATTAAACCATTAAAGTTGAAACTGCTGTGTGGTTGCAGTGTCATACAGCTATCAATTGTATTTAATTGTCTTATTTTTTCTAGGTTGTAATGTAAGCAACCTTATTTCTCCCAATGATTGAGTCTCATCGCAGTGTTCTAGATTTTATGGAAATGAAGGCCATTAACAGGCATTTGACCACTTTATGTGTTATTTTCAGTTTCAGTTACACTATTTTCAGTTTTAGGTTGAAATTAATGTTGCCAGCTGACATTTTTGCATGAGGGATGACTTTTAGAAACTCTGGTTCAAATGCAAATAATTTCTGTATTTTCCTTTTAGTTATGCATCAAGTAGCGCAATAATCTAGAATATTACTTTCTCTCTCTCTCTCTGTTTATACCCAACCCCCCCCCCCCCCCCACACACACCACACGTTTTAGGGGTAACAAATACGCCTCACAGGAGAAAGGCTTAAATTGTTGACGATAAAAGATGCATGGGATGTTTATAAGAAAACAATAAGCTGTTCATCAGCTATGCTGGAGGCAAATGTTAAAGGAGGGAGCTTTGTCTTCATTACCACAGGTTTAGTTTCTGTCAAAAGGATTGGGCGTCTAGATCAGTCATATAGAGGATCATTATAAGCACTGTTTAGAAATAGATCTTTCATTGATTCGACGAAGATAGAGATACTTGTTTATGAAACTGAATTCACAGAGCTCTCAATTAACTAATAGCTGCATTAAGTCTTAATGATGCTTTCTTACACAGACTAATGCTATTTTTTTGTGTATATGCTTCACATTGCAACATTACTTACTCTTTTCTGTACTCATTATCGTAATCAGTTTAAAATACTAATATTATGCACGCTCTGAAAACAAGTTATCTGTCATAATTCTTCTTGTCAAGTAATTCCATCTTGAATTAAGAATTTGGATTTACATTTTATTTTTATATTGTATATTTTATGTTGTGTTAATTATGTATGATGTCATTTGCTTTGTCCATTGCTTTTTGTTTCTCCTGCTTCCCTTTTATTTCTTCTCTTTTGTCTCGCGCCATCTTGTGCTTTTGCAGGCCTACTTCAAAACTTTAATATCTGTGGACAAACACATATCAAGTTGCTTTGGCGGTTGCCTTGGTCACTTGATGGTGTTCAGGCTTTTCAGCCTAATACCACATTGTGACTTTAAATAGAGCTGACCGGCATGACAAATGAGGACCATAACCCTCAACAAATCATTCTGTTGTGGCTCAGCCTATCAGAGTTCAGGGATAAAGTTTTCTCTCAGCCCAAAAATACAACCTAGCATAAAGGAACACAGCCCCACTGTGAATCTTGCTTATTACTGTTGCAGCTTGAAGGCTATTGAAATATCCCGGTCAACACGAAAGAACCCTGTAGGAAGATGTTAACCTACCTCTCAACCATAGTAGTGTAATTCTTATAGTAATACTGTACATTAAAATCAAGAAGACATGGAAGTAAATATATTAGGGCTGTCAAGCAATAAAAAAATTTTATCAAATTTTTTTTTCAATTAATCGCACATCAATTTGGTCTCAGAAAGTACACCCAAAAGATAGTCTTTATTGTGTTAAATGAGAAAAGCAATGATTAGACATGACAAAAAAGTATCTCTAGAAACCTTTGATTCAAGACAGAATTGATCAGTATAAACATTTAAGGCCATGTGTATGGGATTACATCTCTGCCACAATTCTGCGAGCGAAAGATCATATTTTGAGCACGCAAAAGTGCGTTTTGCACGTGCGTGAACTGAGTTTTGTGGAGAAAATGTTTGTCTCGCAAAGAAGAAAGTAGGCTATTTAGAGTGCACGGAAATCTATTTTGCATTTAAAATACGTTTTTGGATGTGTGCAGACCTTCTCTTTTGCGCGTGCAAGGTTTCACTAGCTTGCTCCCTTGATGCTCCCTAAGTGCTCTCTAAATGCCAACAGCTCGCTTGCTCAACACAACCCAGCGTTACAATATGCCATAATTCCAGCCAATCAGAGACGAAGCTGCTAAATTCTGATTGGCTGCCTTGACAACCAATCACAAAATTCCTTGCATTACCTCGACAGCAGAAGAGGAAAAATAAGTGCATTCATAATTATTAGGCAAGTTGTATTCTTGATCATAGTGTTGTTTATCCAACACATTCCAAACACATCGATCTTAATAACTACTATTAATCTTGTATTTAATCATTTATAACTGATATATAATTATTCATGAAGGCTGGAAGTGAAAATTTTCTTATATTCAGGTGTGCAGATTTTCTTTTACAGATAAATTGAGCCAAAAAAGAGATTTAACTCAGACTGAAAGTCAAAAATTGTTAAATGCCCATGAGAAATATTCAAAACTAATACAATACTAGAAATTGCAAAGTTAATGCATAAACATTGGACAGCAAAATGCTCAGTTGTTCGCCGGGTCAGTCAAAACAGGTGGAGAAGAAAAGTGCATGTTAATTCAGGAATTAATTAGCACTCGCCAAAAAAAAAATTATTAAGAATTAGTGTGAAGAATTAGGTGTGAAACCATCAGGGACCCTTTTAGTCTCCAGCGCCACCATTTTCCAGAACTGCAACCTACCTGGAGTCTCCAGAAGTACAAGGTGTCAGGTTCTTAGGTTAAGTATAGAATCCTAAAAAATGACCCTTACTTAATAATCACATACTGAAGTGTAGTAAAATACTTGAAGACTGATTTTCTATTTATAATATATATAGTTATATACATGTATATATTATATATATTTACTATATAATATATATATATATATATATATTAAGATGTTTATAGACAGATAAGTTGAGAGTAACTCTTGAAGGACCAGCACCACATCCTCTTGTACCACTGTTTGAAGAATTTATCTTCCAGAATTTGGCAGTAAGTTTTGGGAGTTAATTTTTAGTCCATCTCGAGATTTCATCTGCAGAAGGTAACCTGCTTAATAATTATGCACACAAAGTGTTTTTCACTTCCAGCCTTCATGAACAATTATATATAGATTATAAGTGATTAAATACGAGATTAATAGTAGTTATTAAGATTGAGTTTGTTTGGAATTGGTAAAATGTGCTTGGAAAAAAATATAATCAGAATATCAACTTGCAATATGCACTGTATTTTTCCTCTTCTGCTGTCGAGGTAACGCAAGGAATGTTGTGAATGGTCGTCAAGGCAGCCAATCAGAATTTAGCAGCCTCATCTCTGATTGGCTGGAATTATGGCACATTGTAACCCTGGGTTGTGTTGAGCAAGCCAGCTGTTGGCATTTAGAGAGCACTGAGGGTGGGCATCAATGGAGCAAGCTAGTGAAACGTTGCATGCGCAGAAGAGAAGGTCTGCACACATCCAAAACTTATTTTAAATGCAAAATTGATTTCCGTGCGCTCTAAATACTTTCTTCTTTGCAAGACAAACATTTTCTCTACAAAACTCAGTTTGCGCGTGTGCAAAATGCACTTTTTTGCGCTCAAAATATGATATTTCGCGCGCAGAATTGTGGCAGAGATCTAAGCCTATAGATGTGGCCATAACATCTGACTGTTCAGAGGTGGCGTGAATGCATTTATGCCGCAATTAGCATAAATGCGCATTATAAAGCATTATTAATGCTTTGAGAATAATAGATTTTTAAAAACACTAAGCTATAATTGTATATAAAACAAAATACATGAGACAAAATGGAAATTGAAGACAAAATAAGGCAAAAACTATACAGTAGCATTCTTTTACCCTCATATCTTGAATTTTAGGGGCATATAACTGCATTCTAAAAGGCTACATCACACAGTCAGTCGTCGTGCATCATGTTTGTCAGCAACTGCATGCAGTATAAGATGACGTACAGGTCTGAGCTGTTTATAACATTTATAAAATTGTTTTTAAAAATCCTTATGCAATACTTACGAATGACTGGGAAGGGACTCCAATACCAGACCTATGAATATTTTAAATAAAGATGGTCTGTTGGCACGGTATATAGCCGTAATAGTTAATTCAAAGCATCATTGTACTCTAAACCATGACCACAAATTAAATAGCTCTTGGAATTAACTTTAACTTAAAAGAAGGTGATTTACGCAAGTAGCAAGGCTTTTCTTCTGCAGTGGCACATAAAAACTCCTCTGCATATCCATTTCAGTCTTTTGCTGTGTATGTTTGTGTGTGTTTGTGGCTGGTCTGTGTTGTCCCTTTTCAGTGCTACCTAAGGGATAAAAGAGTGCATCTCACTCCCTAAGTCTGTTATGAGATATTGATTCACGTGTGATTGTCTGCGAGACTTTTGACACTCAGCACTTTGACTGGGATCAGTTTTAGTGATTCACAGGTCTGATTGCTCATGCACAGCACTTTACTCTGTTCCTGGGCTTGTTTTGAGGAGCAGCAGAGCCCTGTCCTATGTGAGTGCACTGGATGTCATAAACACTTTAATTATAATTCAATTTGATCCCTGAATTTGGTAGAATACCACCGTGAAATTGGCTAAGCTTTTGTTTTAAGATTTATGTTTTCTTGCCAGCTACATTTTGAGTTGTGCAGATTTCTTCTTTTTCAATGAAGCAGTGGTGTCACCATTCTTATTTGAAATACCTCAGTGCCTGCTATACATGATTTGCTCTCCCACACTAGTTTGACAGATGTAATTTAACTAAATCTGTCAAAGTACAGATTTAGATTATCCCACTCTAGTTTGACTAAACAAAGATAAAGTCTGTGCGTGTATCAGAGCTGTCTAAACAGTGCAGCTGCACTATCCCGTATGAGTCTTTCTCATAGCCCTGAGGGAACGATCCCACAGCCATGACATGATCCCTTATGGCTGAACTCATTTAGGCTGCTTAGAGCAATGTCTTTTTGTTTACCCTCACTCTCTCCCATTCCATGTCTCCTCCAAAATGCTGGTTGGTGGCTAATGTGCTTCATGTGCTCTCCATTTAGTTCTCTCTCCCTCACTTTTTCTCTTTTGCCTTCTTCTCATCCTCTTGTGGTTATCGAGGCAGATCTGTCACAGGGACACTGCACCTCAGGACATGGCTTCACACACCGTGACGGCATCCAGCCAGCACACTTTCAGCTCAGATGGCAGATTAAAGAGGGGTCACATATGTCCCCACAAACACGCACACATTTTGATGTCATACCGAGGTTGATGAATGGTGTAAATGGAGCGAGCGTTTTGCACGACTGTGTGGTCAGTGCTCCCACGGTGAGTGTCTGAGTACGTTCGAGAGAGCGGTCAGCACGATGCGGACCATTAGAGGCCATATGTGTCGCCTTCCCGATCAGATCTGACTGGCATCTGCAGGGGTGAACACGTCAGTTCTAGTGCTGCCACTCTCCCATTTCAGCCACTTATCAAATGTTACTTATTGTTTCCCACTGAGCCTCTGCATCTTGCCTCTGACTCCACACATACTGTAGACGTGAGTCAGAATCATAAATGACTGCTGTGGTGATGAGATCTAATATGCATAATGTACAATTTAATGTACATCATTTTAAAATGTCAGTTAGGTTTTAAATTGGAAGTGTCTGCTCCAAACCAAACAATCGTTTATTATTTACATGAATCAAATGCTGATTCCTTACGCAGAGGGAGCTAGGAATAAACAAGGAGGCGCAGACTATTTGATTTAATTAAATTTTTTTATATAAAAAATATATATAAAATAAAAACAAATCAAATAAATCTCAGATCTTTGATTTAGTTTTTAAAATATTTGTATGTACTTTATTTTTTGGAGGACCAGACTCTTATTGTTAAAAGCATTATCATATTAATAAAAATTATTAAATAATTTTTATCCTGTGTCAATTATATATATATATTAATTCTCTGCCAGCAGGAGGCGCTTTTGGAGTGGCAGAAATGGCGGTTTCCCCAGTAACGGCTGTAACCAAAACAGTGCTCTGCTCATAAAAGCTGATTTATCAGGCGTTTTAGGAAAGATTAACTGAAAATTACATTGAAACTTTTCTAAAGACAGTCAGTTCCTTTCAAAGATATGTTCATATAAAAACACTAATTTTAGATTAGATTTAGGCTTAATTCTAGAGAAAAAAAGAAAAGAAAAACATTCTGCCACTGAAGTAAGGGGAAAAAAACCTCTATTTGAGATATATTCTCTTAAAACTTATTAGGTTCATAACTGTATCTGGTTTTAAAGATGATTAGATATTCAACATAATTTGAGCTTCTGAATTCTGTGTGCAAAGGTTCCATGTTGGCCTGAAAATAAGCATTGAAGAAATTGTGCCAATGACTGGAAAATGTTCTCACTGACATGAGCTCACTTTAACTGACCCTGTCCAATTTCTTTAGTGGAATACTTTAGGGATCATCAGCCAAACAGTAATACCATATTATAAAACCATAAAACTAGATCCCACTGTCTCACTACATTAGCACAAAGTAGGCCTGTCCACCTACTCTGCTGCTTTCTAATGCTGACGGGTGAATAGTTTGCCTATGATGAGTCCCACAAGACCCTCTTACTGGCCCATATGATCTCCTGTCCCTCCGTGTAGGACACAATTTTAAATTATGTATATTATTATATATGTAATATTCTACAGCTTTAAGCTCAGAAAAACTTATTTTTTTCTGTATGCAGTGTTAATAATTAATAGTGCAACAACAGAATGTAGCCATTCAAGCTCTGTGAGTCAGCTCTAGCACTTGCCAGTTGATAACATTAAGAGGACAGCAAAAGGGTTAATGATAACGTTGTCATGTTAAGGATGAACTGCACCTTCCGCTCAGTTTCTGCTCCATTTAGAATGATCAGGGATTCACAGTATCATCAGTGAAAGTTCCTGCTTAGATTCCTCAGATCTGACACAAAATGGGGCCATTGTGGAAGAGATGACTGACAGTAGCTGAGGAACTTTGAGAGAGACACTAGTTCAGAATGAAGTTCATTTGCGTCTGACTAGCTGTCATTTCCTGAGTGACAGAGTAGATCGAAGTGACTGTGTTTGGCTTTGTGTTAAATGATTAATTGAGAGAGTGAGTGGAAGGTGTGACAGACAGACAAGTCAAGATTCAGTGCAGAGATCTGAAGAATATGCCAAAAGATATGGGAAACATGTTCTACAGGAAAAGGAAGCGTTTTAAACTATGGGGTGCCTCAGCAAGACAGTGAATAGTACACTTGTAAAAGAAAATGTTTTTAAGCTCCCCATTCATGCTTTGAGTCCAGTCATTTCAAAGTCTTGGAAGAGTTGTCTTTTGCTCTCTTTCTCCACAGGAAAGCAGTTCACTTCATCCCTGGCAGTTGGATCAGTGGTGTATTCACTGACTGAAATAAAAAGTTGTGGCCCTCTCTGAAAAGTAGCATTTATGTGTCTGGTATCTATCTCAGTGACAGCGAGGAGACCTGGGACATTTTGCTGAAGCGAGAGAGGGAGCGATATAAATAAATATGAAGAGAGAGTTATTACAGATTAGAGGCATAATCTTTTATTTATGGAGACAAATTCCAGCAAGCTGCGCAGTGAGTTCCTATGGCACATGCCAATGTGCAGGCATCTGATGAGGACCAGCACCCACCCGACTGGAGATAGATGCTGTCACACTCCATTTTTCATTCTGAGACAAGACCCAGATTTTGAAATATTTATTTCACTACTTCTCCTTTATCTTATCAATTCTATAATGCATTTCCTAAACCACATTCTGTTTGGGGGCTAAGAGTCCCAGTGTCATTTTAATACCTCAACAAATGCTCTTTAAAGGGTTAGTACACCCATAAAATGAAAATTGTCAATATTTATTCACCCTTATGACATTCCAAACCTGTATGACTTTCTTTTGAAAGTCAGAGGGGCAATGTTGTTTTAAATCCCAGTGACTGATCATTGTATGGGCAAAACACATTTTTCAAACTTTCCTTAAATATTATGGAGTGACATTTGGATGAGTTAATAATGACCATTTTCCTTTTGGAATGAACTATTCCTTTAAAATTTGAATAAGTAATTAATTTACTTGCTCTATCTTACTGATATGACAACTGATTGTTTATTAAATTTCATTTTGATTTAAGTTTTCCTTTGTAAGAGCATTACATTTTTGTGTTTTGCTTTGTGTAGTCCAACATGGTCCAATGAGAATTAATCAAAATGTGCACAAAATGGCGAAATCGTATAGGGCGAGATATGAACTAACCATACCTAACCATGGATCATCATCCTTAACCTAATCCCTAAACCTTATCATTATTGTAATGGGGGGAAAAAAGTCAATAAAAGTTACAGTTCTGCTACTTAATATTTTTGGTAAACGTAATAAATAACTTTTTCCATAAGTCTTTAATGCATAGAAAATGCCTTTACTAGGCCATCGATTTAAGGCGTTAATCTAATTAATTACTTATAAAAACAAAAAAACAATAAACGCTAGGGATGGGGGAAATTATACAATCATTTTATTATATCGATCTTTTATTATACTATGTGGTAGAATAATAAAATTATTTTCTTTACAGTCCACTAGATAGTGGTATTTCTAAAATCCTTTAATGCACGGCAAGCCGTTTATTATCCCGCTTATTATTCCATGGTCATTTGCCAAGTTATAGAGAAGTTAAAACTAGTATTGCTCTTTGCAGCGCAATATTTGACTGAATGGGTAAAAAATACGATTATCTTCTTCAGTTACGATTATTAGATTACCAGAATTCTAACCTCATTTGAATTAATTATCGATCGTTTGTTCGAGAGAGAGAGAAAGAGAGAAAGATGACAGTTGTGTGTGTGAATTACCTCCGTCTGTGCATCTCTCTCTACATACAATGAAGTTGTGAGTTTAGTTACTTAAACAGAGATTGTACCTCCTCGTTGCTGGGAATAACCTATAATGCAGTGATTCAGTATCTAAGCCATTTTATTAATAAAAGTAGCGGGGCAGCGTTGACAAGTTTATGTTGGCCGACTCGTGAAAGTTTCTGTGTGCACAGTGGATCTCTCTCTCTCTCTCTCTCTCTATCTCTCTCTCCCTCGCTTCTCCTCCTCACCTAAGCTCTCTCTCTCTCTCTCCTCCTTTCTCTCTCCCTCTCTCCTCTCTCCACTCTCTCCCTCCCCTCTCTCACTCTCTCCTCTCTCTCTCTCTCTGTTTGGGTGCGCGATATTGTGTGTGTGTGCGTTTGTGTGTGTCAATAGTGCCAGCCAATCAGAATCAAGAATTCCAACAGACAATGGAATAAATGAAAGTAAAATACTCTAAGAGCACAGCAGTGCATACCTGTAGTAGCACATTGTTTACTTTAAGAGTACATGTTATGTTTAATTTAAATGTAACATGTTTATTTTAATGTATGACTATGTTTTATTTATTTTAAATTTAACAGTAATTTATTTTCAAATGCCCCAATTGCTGAAGGGTCTGCACAACGCTTTTACAAGTTCAAGTTGCATTGTTCAAAATATCTGTAGTAGCACAGCAGTGCATACCTGTTTACATTTAATTAAGGTGGACTAGATTAGACTGCAATACAAATAGTTGATTTTGCCAGGTGCATACAACATTTATGAAAGTGTTGGTCTGTTTGTCTGCTTGACAATCCCATTTTTGCACTGCAACAATAAAACTGAAGTGAGATAAACAAACTGAGAAATGTTTATTTTTTGTTAAAACAGATGTTGTCAATGTTTTCCTTTGGGGACATAATTTGAAGTTCGAAAAATGTAATAAATTGCAATATATCACAGAATATTGCAATATATTTAAAATCGCAATAATATTGTATCGTGACACAAGTATCGTGATAATATCGTATCGTGGGGCCTCTGGTGATTCCCACCCCTAATTAACGCACCTACAATATTACACAAAAAGTGCTGTTTTTGTCCCAAATAGCACAAGTGCAAGTGTGATATTAATTTTCTACAACAGTCCAATAAATAAGAACTTAATATTGTGTTATATATTTTAGACACATTGTCTGTTTTTGGTCAGTTTTTCCAATGCAAATATTATCTATTAAAGCCACAGCACTGCTGTGTCTCCGAGCAACACACAATTTCTGAATGAATCCGTGTTTTGAACGAATCCTGTGAAACAATGATTCAATGGCCCATCCATAAAGAGAGCCATTTACTTAATTCCTGAATGAAATAGGTATTTAAACGAATCGAATGAATCAAACAAATGAATGAATGAAAGAAAGAATGAATTAATTAATGACTTATTCATTAAGACATTTACTGCCACCTGCTTAGTTTCTTATTTAGTGTATCATTTCATTAAAGAATAATTTCATATTTACATAATAATAAAAAAAGTGAAAAAAAATCTATGTTAATAAAAAAAACTAATTAAAGGGATAGTTCACCCCTCAAAAAAAGAAAAGCTACTTTTTGCCATATCTATTTCATGCTTTTCTTATGTAACACAATAATTGCTTTAAATGGCATTTGTGGGTAATTTCTCAGCCAAATTTGATGTGCAATTAATATGTAATTAATTAGATTAATTAATCACCACATCGTGTAATTAATTAGATAAAAAATGTAAGCCATTGACAGCCCTGGTCTTCACTGTCACTTTTGATCAAATTAATCCATTATTGCTGAGTAAAAGTAATAACTTTTCAAAAAAAAAATAAAACCTGGCATTTAACAGGTAAAAATTATGTGGACAATGAAACGACAATAAGAAAAACACTTTCAAATAAAATCTATGAAAGTTGCACATTTTTATATGTTCCAAGTTATACTGTTACAATTTTACTATCTGGTACAAATGGTACAAATTATTATGTATTATAGGAGTGTGTTGAGTTTCAGGTCACTTTTAGTATGGATGCACCTATGCACTGACCTTTCACTGTGTGCCGCACAGTGCCACATAATAGTTATTATCTAAGAAAATAGTTACTTTCTACTTGTGACGTTGTAAAACTACAGCTTTTGTTTCTCTACAAGGACTGATTTATGATTTTCTATCTTTCTTTTGCTTAACTCTTGGTAACTTTTTGAACATTAGTGTTAGAGACCCTCAGGCGTCCAGTTCCAAACAATTATTAACCTTTAAGGAGAGGCAGGCACTCAGACGGAGGCGCAGTTCTCTGATACCTGAATCAAATTATTTTGGGGTTACTGAGAGGGTGATATACTGCCCTGTATGCAGCCAGCAGGCTTCCAGTTATTGGTCCCCAGGAGTTAGAAAAGTGTGTGCGCAGTGCATTAAAACACATTAATACACATTTATTTTCACCATCTGATGATACACGTATAGACAATAAAGAGTGTCCAACATACGTCTTGCATAACCATCTTCAAAGTCCACTGTGTGTGAATGATGTGTCCATCACATATGTACCTTTGATCTCAGCAGGATATCTGGGCGCAGCATCTTGTGCGCGCAAAGCATTATATGATGAAAACACCTTATCTTACTACTTCTACGACATCAAACATGACAGTCTTTGGTCTGTTTGTGCTTTAATGTAGTACATTTTAGTGACACTTCAAACTGTACTATCTTCTTTGGTGTTTTATAAATATTTTCAAGTATAAAAATTTTCATACTTCCCCACACATCTTGATGGACAGTAATCCTTTTGCGACGAGATACTCGGCTAAACACTGTCGAGTGTATCTCTGCTGTGGCAACAACCGTTCAATATGACCTGAAATGGAGAGATGAACCTGTCTGTCACAATATACTAGACAGTCATGGATAGACAGCTTTAAGCAGCTTGTAGAAAGTTGTTTGTCAGATATTTTGGCCTTGCCTCAGCCGGCCTTGCCTTTTGCAGTTTGCTCGGTTAGTCTGCCTATGTGTGTGTGTGTGTGTTTGTTTTTGTTGTGATGGAGTGTACAACCAGGGGCCATGGAGTGATGGATGGTGGAAGAGGACGACAGATCTCTCAGATGGCCGGCCTTTGCCGGTAATGGTGGTGAAATGCGATACCAGGGCAGAGCAGGAAATGGAGGAATAAGCAGGCTCCAGCCTTAATGCTGACAGAATCAAATGGGCAGCGCTTTCTCTGAACTCCTCCAAAGGCATTTTCTGCAGGGTTTCCACTGAATAGTCTAGCGCTACCTGTTGTGTAATCTATATATTTTAGCCGCCGGCACGGCTACCCACCTTTTACCACTTTGGCTGCGTGTGGATATCGGTATTTGTTTTGGATGGCCACCCCAAACACCAGCTGTTTGGTGACCCCTCCCCCTGACCTTTATCCAAGCCTGTGATTAGCCGAAGCAGAGGAGATGTTATAAATATGTATGAGGCCAAAACCACTGTGGATTTGCATAATGCATATCAGCCTGACGTTTTGGCTTGTTACATAATCATTAAATGAGTTAAAAAGGCAACAAAATCACCCTGTTTAGAACTAATAAATCTGAATGTAATGAGTTTGAAGGCACATCTATGTGTGAATCATGCTCTCTATGGCCACAGGTGGCCTTCGTGGGGTGGCAGATGGGAATGTGGAGTGGAAGGATAGATGAAAAAAGTTTTTCTGTGTGAATTGTTGGTGATAATCACTTTACAGATGCTGCTGTTAGTTAAAGAGAGAGAGAGAGAGACTAGTGGCATGTTGTGTAACTGTGTGTGTACATAAGCAAACACATATGAAGGATTAATGAATGCATTAGTCTCTTTGCCAGACAGACAGCAAGCATGCAAAACGTCCATATGTGTTTATGTGTATACGTGTGTAGAGAGTAAAGCTCATCTCATGAAAACCATACTAAATGGGAGCAATAAGTTCATGAGATGAGTTGATAAGTGCTTTGAGTACCTGCAGTGTTCAGAGCCCTGGGCTGTGTGTGTGTGTGTGTGTACGCGTTTTTGTGACAAATGAGGACATAAATTTGTATAATGACAAAGGTATGACATAGGTATTACAAGGAGAAGGTGACTTTTCAGGACATTACCCCATGTCCCCACTTTTCAAAACGCGTATAAATCACACAGAATGGAGTGTATTGAAAATCTGAAATAGCAGAATGTTTCCTGTAAGGGGTAGGTTTAGGGGTGTGGTTGGTGTAGGGCAATAGAATATACGGTCTGTACAGTATAAAAACCATTACGCCTATGGGATGTCCCCACTTTTCACAAATGTAAACCTGTGTGTGTGTGTGTGTGTTTGAGAAGGTAAACAAGATAAATGACACATGAGAAGCTGCCTTTACTGGAGCCTTGACAAAATCAATCATCATGTTTCATACACATTTGGTTTGATTGAATGCCCTCGCAAAACAACAGCACATCTTATAGTAGCATAATATACATATTATTTCAAAAGGATAATATGATGTGGTTTTCCTTGATCATTTGAGATTTATTTATGGTTTATTGTATTATGAAAACACACTGTAACTTTGAAAACTTTGAAAACTTCTCCAATAATAATAAAATCAAATAAAAAACCACCCTTATTGCTAAACTCTGTTGAATTTTTTTTTTCTTTTTTAGTTGATTTATTATTATGTATTAATAATAAAAAAACTAACCCCCACATGGTTGTAGATGTACATGATCTAATATAAAATAATATAGTTTATATACATTTATACTATATGTGTTATGTGTTTTGCCTGTTAAATTGGATCATTGCATAAGTCTGTGATGGTGTGTATGGGCAAAAAAGAGAAACCAAATTGAATTTTTATATATACAAATATAATTTATTATTTTCATTTAAGATTATTAGAGATTCATTGACAAGTAGTATATTCTTGCTTTAAGCATAAACATGTTTTTTATTTCTCTAGAAACAAGCCTTAATATATTATCATATTATATTGCCTTATATTCTATTGCCATGTAGTGCTTATAGTGAAGATCTCTGTTCATTTATGACTTCCCGACAAGTCCATTTGAAATCCATCTCCAGCTTCCCACTTCCTCTCTAGTTTGTCAGTCATGAGGCAGGGGTCCTTTAAATTGCATAGAAAAACAATGAATGGCAGCAACTCTCTCATGCCCAAATCATGCTTTCACGCTCACAGCAGAGCTGCATATAACTGTGTGTGATACAAAACCATATAAGGCCATTTTCATACATGGAGACATAGACACTCATGCGCCCCACACTGACTGTAGTGCTTCTCTGAGATTGTGTCTCTCAGCAGGGACAGGGCTGTCACAGTATCATACTGCTTGATGATGACATGCCCTTTCACTGCAGCTCTTTCAGTCAGATGTAATAGTTCACGTCTTAAATCTTCTCAGTAAAATAATCTTCTCGTAACCTGTCTACAGTTTAAATGCTCCTGGTTTGGGTTAGCCTGTAGTAAAAAGAGAGGGATTTGTTGGCAGCCTTATATGATGAGCAACGTCATCTCTCATGTTAACAAAAGTTGTAAAACATGTACAACACACACACACACACACAACACACACACACACACATTTTTAGCCCTCCAGAGGGGCGTTATCATCCCATGCTGTCAAGTATAGAAACACATTTAGTCAGTCACAAGCTGACAAGCTCTGGGGAACATAAACAATCAAAGCTAATTATTAATTGGTGCAGCAGGTGTGAGTTCAGGTTTGTTATGATTTAATATTTTAGGTATAAATGTGCAGTATTTGGAAACTTGAGCCCTTTTTAAAATATATGAATGTAATTTGCACTCATCTTTACAGATTCAGGGACTCCCACAGCTAGATTCCTCGCTCTACGTTTTATTATAACTTTCATTAAACCTTTTTAATAACATTGTAACAATTATTTTATACGCACTGTGGAGTTAATATGCAAGTCATTAAATAAAAGTCACAAATAAAATGTTATTTTGAATTACATGTTAGTAATTGTATTCTATTATATTCTAGTTCATTCTATTTGCAAGTTCTCAGCATGCATTAAATAAATTGTTGATTGTTTACTACAGTATGCATTACTTATTTGGATGTTTGATTCTTTGTAAATTAAGCCTTATACAAGAATATAAAGAATATTTTGTCTATTGAACATTAAAAATGTTCTTAAGAAATCTGTAGTCTTGACAAATTGATTGGCTAAAGACATACTGTAGTAAACAAATTCAAATCGACACAACAATGCAGTGTCAATGAACCCTGTTATTAAGATAACTGGACAGTTTTACTGGGTCATGTATTTCTGGAAACAAAACCTCAACACCTTTTTAGCAATTTTAATTGGTTTAATATGTTGTCTAATTTTAGTACATTGATACAAATGTTTGTGTGGATTGTGTTCTTTTCTAGGCCACTGTACCATACTGTAGCTGTCTCCAGAATCAGATAACCCTGTGTTTTATCTGAGCCCCCAAGAAAGCTGATGTTAACTCAGCTGTCAACACATAATTCTGTGATTACATCAGTCACCTTATAATCTCTGATTATGGATTTTCTTCATGTTTACTGAAAACAGCTTCTGCATGAAGTTATCTCATGTCATTTCAGTCTGAATCCTCTTCTTTACAGCTATTACAGTTTATTACATGATATACAATATTTCATAATTGTCAGTGGTAGTGTTACAGCTCTGTCATAAACTTCACTTCCACTCTCCATTCTAGTGAAAACACAACATAACATGGAAACAAATGACTTTCTGATATACATCCACTGACAAACATTTGATATTTTGATTACATAATTTTAGATTAGCCCTTTCACTGTAAACCTTATGCAACTCTCTAATGGCATAATTGTTAATCATTGCCGTGTGCAAGTGATGCTTGACTTACAATGTGACAAAGAGACAAGGGATGAAAGAGAAAAGAAAACATTTCTGATGAGGCTCTTGTCTCCAGTCGTCCTCTCAGCAGAGAGGAGAAATCGCGAAACAAAGAACAAAAACCTACTTAGTGTTTTTGGCTTCTACTTTCCAGGTTGTATGCTTTAAAAAAAGAGAGCATTTTCACAATCATTTTAGCAGGTATTATTGTACCTTTATGTTCTTGCAGCTGTCTTTGGTTTGTTATTTAATTTTTTCTATGGCTGACTATTTATTAAAAATGTTACTCAAAGAAATTGATATGTGATTAATTATATATGTTGATAAAGCCCCCAAATGAAGATGTTTCACAAACATTACATTATTGTGATAGGGTGACATATAAAAAATTACTTAAGAAGTCAATATAATGTTTGTTTTGTTTCTATATCATTGCACAAAAGCCTATGACCAGCATCCTCATCATAGAGTTTACATACAGGTCAAGCAACATGACTAATTGTGATATTACTGCTTGTTTAATTTTAATTTATAATTTAATTTATATTATTTAGTATTATTTTATTATATTACATTTTAAAGTTGTATTTGCATATAAATGTGCTAGACAGCTAGGCATAGATTATTATTATTATTAATTTGTTTTTTTATTTTTGTTTTGTTTATTTTAAATTGACATTTTTCATGAGGCAAATGCTGCTGCTTTTCCTGGGGCTGTTAATAGTGCTGTAGCCTTGTTTTACTGTTCCATAGATTGGACACTAAAACCAGAATGGCTGCCTCAGCTTCATTGTTACTCTCAACCTCTCCTTTGCATGCTGTAAGGAAGAGATTTCCATCGCCTGGCCTTTGATCTCACGCTGCCCTGTTCTATTATGAGTGCCTGGGCAGAGGTCATGGATTATTAGCAGATGTAGCATGCGAGAGAATTGTCCAGAGAAAAGTCTCCACCACGTGCATGACAGGAATGGCAAGTTCTATCTGTCTCTGTTGCCCTGAATGTGTGTTATTTACAGTGTCTGGTTGACTTAAAATTTGATTCAATAAATGCTACAGAAAGGGATTGAACATGCAGCCGGTGTGACAAGTCTCTACATCCTTTCTTTTCACACAGCAAAGCTACAGTATGCTGTAACCACTACTTTGGCTTGATTAGCTTCTTACTTAAAGCCCTCGCTACTGATATCTCTGTCTCTGGTTTTACACTTATCATAGGTATCACTGTTATCTAATTCCAGCCTTATCTTCCGCAGTGGAGCACATCATGGTGCCAGGGAGGTGGGCACATGTTCACAGGGCCATGCGGAACGTCATGTAAATCTAGGCTAAGAGGATTAGCTCCTGTTCCCTCTCTCAGTTACCATGGTGTTCCCCACAGATATGTGCCATCATGGCTGGCCAAATGCCAAGCATCCTTTTCCACTCTTCCTTTATCTCATTCTTTCTCCCTGCCTCCCAATCTATATAGTTTCATCAGGCTTGTTTGGAGAGGGTCTGTTTTGTGCAGCACCAAGGGGGTATAAGTAGGGCATCTAATCATCCCTGATCAGCTTAGTCCCACAACACCAAGAATGAAAACATGAGATTTCACTGACATTTTCTGCCCTCAGTTGCGTGTGTGTGTTGCTTTCCAGAACACAGCAACTGAGGAATCATAATGATGTCGCGTGCAGCGTGTAAATGAGGGCAACTCTGAGTGGCATTGTGGCACAGATTAGGCATGATCTCATTTGCATGTTGGTGGGCCATTTCTGAGTCCATAGAGTTTCAGTTGTAAGTTAGCTGATCTCTATGGAGGGTCAGTGCATACTATGATGAGGGTAATTAAACTCACTCCCACAGTCTTTCTCTCGCTTTCTCTTAGTGGAATCTGTTAGTTTGCTCTCCCTTTTCCTCTGTTATCAATTTTAATTCACGCCTGTTATTATTATTACTTTTTTTTAATGGTTTTCAGTTCATTTTGGTTCAGTTTGATCCAATTGAATGTGAGTTGAACATATTTTGTATATTTGACTTTTTAAAAATTTATTATATTATCATTTTAAAGACAGTTTTGGTCCACTTGAGTTTAGTTTGATTAAATTCAGTTTAATTCAGTTCAATGTATGTTATTTTATTCAGGTTATACATGTTTTTTTCAGTAAGTGGAGGTCAGTAAGTATTTGCATCAAATGCAGGTGCAGACTTGGTGAGCATAAGAGACTTTTCAAAAACATTTTAAAAACTTTTGAATGGTAGTTTGTTTTATTTATTTCTTACTTTTGTGATATGTTTGCTCTTATATGCCATTATTCATGTAGAATTCCTTTACTACAGAAGTTGTTTGCGTATATGTGAAGAGCTTTTCCGTAAGCTCTTGGGCACTGCAGGGTTTTGATAAATTTTAAGGCTCTGTGCTGTTTTTGCTGATATTCATCACTTTCTGTCCCACTCTCTGCTGGGATCCACAGCCTGCAAATCTCCCAGCATTCACAGTGGGCAGCCAGGGGGAATATGCCCAAATGTAGAGATTCATTGGGCATAAAACGCTTGGAGTCACTGCATTAAGTTTGGCCTGGTCAGGTGAGCAAGTGAGAATGAATTGCATGAGAGCTCATGTTCACTTCAGCATACTAATACTCTCTGCATAATTTTGTAGTTTTTCTTGTGGAAGATATAAATGTGTACCTTACCCTGGACATGCATTTGTAGGTCCATCTCAACTTATTGTACATTTTTAAAATGGCAGTCATAGGCTTAATTTTATTCCATTGTTTCTGGTGATGTAGCATCATCTACATAATGTGTAATGCAAAGAAACTAAGCAAGATATTTGCATTTACTGTCCTTATTGTCCCCCTCAACCCTGTTAAGTCCTTGAAAGTTATGCCCAACACAACTGGAAATTTGCATTTCTGTATCAGCCTGTTTTCCATTTATTCCATGTGCTTCATTTCCACTACCACCTATTCGTCCTGCGTTTGACCTCATAGATACTCACCAATCAACACTAGTGATTTTCATGCATCTATCTTGTCCATAGGTAGTTATTAAACTAAAACGCTGTCAGGGAGAGGCAGCATGATTTATATTACTACTTTCGAGCACCTCATGCTATAATTATTGGCTGTGCTGACAGCAGTACCTTTCTCTGGCTTTCAAATTTCTCAGTAGAAATTCCAAACCCCCCACCCCCAAAAAAGACTGGAAAAACAAATCAAACATTAAGTCCCGGGAAGGCAAACAGCAAGCTGCTTCCTTTCATGTATTTGGTGAACTTTTTAGAATTGTGAGCAATAATGAATTCAGCTTAGAAATGTCTTTGTATTTTATAAATGAACCTGAAACCACACTGTGGAAAGATGCTTGGTCAGTACCGAGTGCTTTATTCAGAGGTGAGTTCTGTCAAATCCTTTAAATGAGGGGGGGGGGATGCAGACCTAAATTTTAATCCTTGCATTGTTTGATTCTGTTAATTATACCATGCCAGACTGTGAGCCCCATCTAGTTTGATTTCCATCTAAATTAATTAAGCTGTAAGCGATGTTCTTGTACAACAAACGTTCTGCAGAGAGGCTCAAAATCAGGATAGAAAATAGCCTATTACTTTTTTACTTTTCTTTCTTTTTTTTAATGTAAACCCACATAAAATCTTATAACATTATCAGTGAACCTCAGGACAGTAAAAATAATAAAAATGCAGTTCAAGAACCCCTTTAAAAATAATTATAATAATAATATACTATTTTAATTTTACTGTTTTAATAAAATAGTATTTTTTATTAGTCATATTGATAACTGGGGAAATAGTTCACAATTATTATTTATAATAGTATAATAATATTAACAATCAATTTTGCCGGGAAAAATTCACAATTAGATCACCTAATCAATGAATTATGTATTTCTTTTTTCTAGACTTGGATAATTGCTAGACTTACTGGACACTATCATGTTACACCTGTGGGTACAGATTAGGATAACTGAAAGTTAACCGTCTTCCTCCAGACATTGTGACCACAGTTTCTGGAGGGAAAATAGGACACAGTAAATTCATAATAATCTCTGCAAGGCCAGGCGCTCTCAGACAGAGGTAGCCGCAGGGTGTTTTATTATGTGCTTATGTGTGTGTGTGTGTTTATATGAAGGAGATACAAGATTTTGTGTCCTTCTACAACTATGCTTCAATGACTGTATGTTTGGTAAGTGTGCTAGTGTGTAGCTAGAGTGTTTGACAGTGCCCCTCCCAATTAGATTCACACTGAATCATTCATAAATGTTCAGCGCATCACTCCAGGCAACCCCCCACCCCCCCCTTCTCTTTTTGTGTGTCTCTCTGTCAGCTAAGGGAGAGGAACTGAGGTCTGAAGATGCATCCTGGCCTGTTAGAGTCTCACACCTATTGAAGTGTTCATATCATCCTCTGTAAGGCAGCAGCTCCCTTCAGAACCACCTCCAACCAGTCACAGGGCCCTACAAACCCACAGTAGCTTATTAGTGCTTGCATTACTCTAGCAGTGCTTTTTGACCAATGAGGCAGCTACATCTCGTTCACTGCGACCAATCAGAGGTGTCTACTCAACACGGCAGCTAATCATACTGCCTGTGTAATACATGCGGTAACCATGGAATCCATATGCCAGTCAGCAACGTGCGCAAGAGGTGTCACAAAAAGTGTTATGGGAATGACAGGCAGCAGAGTGAGGAGGGTGGGTGGCAGCCATGCAGTGTGGGAACTAGTGTGAAACATTGTGAATCCTTAAACCCAAACTGAAAATCAAGCTTTGTTTCCATGGGCTATTGCAACTCACATATAGCATCTGTCATGAGGATTTTCAGATTTATATTCTAGTGTCTAGTATCAAAATCAAATAATTTTTTTTTTTCTTTTTAATGATCAGTTTATGATCTGCCCCTTCATTTCTATGCACAGAGTAAAAAAAGAAGAAGATATAATCATGTTGTTTAGATATAATAATTTAAATAATGGCTGTTGTAACATTTTTTTTTTGAAAATTACCTCTAAAGACTCCAAACAATTTTCAGACTTTTTTTTGGATTCAGAAGATTATTTCAAATATACAACAGAATCAAAATAATGTTCTTTCATTCAAAATATTGTTTTTGATTAACAAGGATGCATTTAAAACTAAAAGTACAGTAAAACTGTTATATTGTAAAATATTATTATGATTTAAATAACTGCTTTCTATTTTTTACTATGTTTTAAATTTTAATTTATTCCTGTGATGGCAAAGTTGAATTTTCAGCATCATTACCCCATTCGTCAGTGTCACATGATCCTTCATAAATCATTCTATATGCTGATTTGGTGCTCAAGAAACATTTCTTCTTATTATCAGTTTTGGAAACAGTTTTGCTGCCCATATGCAGGGTTCAGTCCATTAAATCTATACAAATCCCACTACAATAATACAAATATGTCATTGGAATTGAAGAGAATTGAAAGGCGATTTTCCTCCTCAAAACTGAGCATATCAGTGCTGACAGTCTTGCGACACAAAAGGACGTCTGCACTAATGGTGACATCTGACATGATGTTTTAATTAGCTCTTAATCTGAGTACGATGCTTTTTTCATCTGGTCTTGCACTTTCAGGTGACTTTCGCCTCAGGAGGTCATGTATTAATATCTTATTAGACTGCAGAGATACAGAAGAGACTAATTGTGCTGAAAACAATGGCATTAGACGGTTAAAATTAATCATGCCTTTTCAGCATGTTAGTTATTTCTAATATGTTATGTTACGTTTGTTTGTTGGTTGCATCTGAAGTCTGTGATAATTTATGGCCGAGCTCTTTGCATTGAGTTATAGCAGGACTCGGGAATCGACCTGTACCCAAACCCCCTGTATTATTGTACCGGCTCAACAAAGTAAAAGTTAACACATCCCGCATCCAGTGAGATTTTTAATTAGACACTCTGAAGAATCCAGACTGGTGTTTCCGTGTGCTATTTTACTCTTCTGCTTACCTCACATATTGGTCATATTCCCCCTCTCTCTCATTAGGCAGGTGCTTAGTTTACTTCCCAACTTTTCCAGGTTCAGCTATCCTTTAATCACCAGTGACAGCTTAAAGGTTGTGTATAGAATCTCTTTGCTGTGATGTTTTCTCTGAAGTTGCTACTGTTGGGATTCAATGATTTTTTGGGGGGGGTATTCATGCGACTTTTGTACAGTTTGTTTAAAAGAAGCTTGCAACTCAGCCTTGATTAGACTGCAGAAAATTGCCCCTCAAATGCATGATCAAAGTAAAGGTGGAATAAGTGATGGCCATCATTATAATCAAAGACTCATGGCACAGAATTCTATTTTATAGCGTGCAAATTTCCTTCAAGCTAGAAATTACGGCTAGCTGTCTTCCATATCTTTTCTCTTTTATGACCCTATAATCCAACAGCTCGGAGAACTCATCTAAATCTTGAGTGTCAATCAGACTTTTTTCATCATTGTCCTTTTTTCATGTGGTTGGAAGAGGTCAACATTCCAATTTCATTACTCTTTCAAAAATATAATATTAATGGAGTAGCATAATTTAACTTTTAATGTGATCTAACATTCATAGGTAGTTACTTTAATTTACCCTCCTAAATTGATTTTTTTTTTCAGATTTTGTTACTGAAGAGAAGACTTACAATGTTTGATCACATGTACAGTTATAATTTGTTATCATTCATAAGTTTGGGATCGATAAGATGTATATTTTATTTTTTAAAGATGACAATGCTTTTAAACCTGGGTTCAAACCTGATCACAAGTACCGTTCGACATTTATAATATTACAAAAGGTTTCTATTTCAAATAAGTGCTGATCTTTTGAACCTTACTAACATTACTATATGTTTATTTAAATAAATAAATAAACATAAAAATCACTGTTTACACAAAAATAATAAACAGCACACCTATTTTTATCATTGATAACAGTAAGAAATGTTTCTTGGGGACATATTTCATTTTGATTTGCCTTTTTTGTTAATCATCCATCAATTGGAGATATCAGCAAAGTGAGGATGTGTCTCTGTTTCATTCTTTTTTTCACTCGTTCAACTATGTTGAGCTCCCTGAATCAATGAATAAATATTGTTGATGTTCGTAGAATTAGTTTTAAGCCATACATAATCTTTCATCTTTTAATCTCAAGCTAAGCATGGCAGCTTCAGTCTTTATCGGCCTTAATAGCAAAGGATTCATTAGAACTCTAAACTACACAATCACTTCACGCAGGTGCTGTCGTCTTTATTCTATGCCTAACATTGTTACTAATATTTCACTTCCATTTAAAGCCTCTTGTGCTTCACAGTTTAGTAGTATTGCCTTTTTTCACAATGTATGTACACTCAGTTTTGATTAGAATAATATAATGACTAATTATGTGTCAGACAGTGGCTAGAGAATTAAATAAAATGTGCTGGAATGTTCAGGAACTGTTATGAAAGAAAATCATGTGAAGATGGTAAAAATGTGTGAGGTTTATGGTAAAGTAAACACTTATGAGAGAACAGTCTTTGATTAAAACAAGTGTGAAATCTTAGTCAGAGGTTATGGTGATGAAATAAAAAGGATGAGGTTGTAATTTTTTACTTTTTAATTTGATGTTGCATTCATCCTATTGCTATTTCAGTTTAAATGTGCTTTATAGTCCTCCCTTACCTCATTAAAATTACAATTATTTTGATTAATTCTAGGGTGACAAAAGTAGCAGGATGATGTTTTTGTGTGTGAAGAGCAGGCTAACCTTCATGAAGGGAGAGTCTAATCTTAGTATTATGTAAATGTTCATTGAAGGTTTTAGAATTCTGCACACTGTTTGGTCAGCAGTCTAGACGAATAAGAGAGGAGAGCAGAGGAAATATTCAAAAAGGGGCCGCTCTCCAAAAGAGGACACCATACAATGAATGTGCAATCAGAAGATGGTCAGTATGAATTGGCATTGTCCTTGCTAGATTGCACTCATTGGGCAAAGCATTGCAATCAGTGTCTATTTCTTTGTACCACAAACCACTCTCACGTTTTCCTGGATGAGTCACACTTTCAGAAAAGAATGACTTGGCAATTGTCAAGTGGCAAGATTCTTAATTCTGCTTTTAGTCTGGTTCTGATGGTGGTTTCTGCCACATGCCGTCTGCAGAGCATATAGGCAGGAGCATGATCGATAATGGTCCCACTTCAAGCAGACTTAATGACATAGAGTGAAATCTTCATCGTCATTTAGCTGTGACTTATTAATGTCTAGTATGAAAATACGATCATCCATAATATTGTTTTATGTTTCATGAACTGTTTTTTGAAGTTAATATTCCTGCCAAGTCTTTTGTTAAAATTGAATATGGTTTAAGTATGCAGTTTATGGCAACCTGCGCACCTGAGAAGTAAAAAAGGCCCTGATTGGCTTATTTGATTAACTCTGCCTTTAAGCGTGACACTGGGGACTCTGTCTTTGTCTCCTACAATTGGTGGGGGATCTGGGTGCCGGAGAGAACATTTGGAATGCATGAGAACTAGAGGGAGCACACTGAGAAGTGTAGAGACTAGAAGGATTGAACAATGAATTGAAAATGACAGATTGAACTGAACAAGAAAAGGGGAGCCTCTGTTCTGTTTTGGAGAGGCCTGTCCATAACAGCCTAGGATGGATGCAGGGTATTTAAGATGGGGGAGTTTAGCATGCACAGATGTTCTTGAAAGTTCTGGATGTTGAGTGGGATGGAGAGAGGAAAGGTAGGAGGGGGTCAGATTACAAAGCAAGAGGCCTTCTATTACGTTAAAGTGCCAAGATTGTACCAGACGCAAGTGTTACAGTGATAAACAGTTTCCCATGTCCTCTGAAACACCCTTTACTTTTTCTACTGCTGTTGCTCAAGGTCTTTGGCCGAGTTTCCTCCTTAATCCCTTTCTTTTTGCCCTCTGTATCCCCATTTTTCCTGTATAGTCCTTTGTTCCATCCCTCCATGAGTGATTTCCACTGCTAGAAATCCTGACCTCCAGCCCTCTAATATTTTGGAGGCTGCTGGAGGATTGAGTGTGTGTCTCTTGTTGCCTTTAAGTCATGTCAGAATTCTGGTATTTATGAGATGAGCACACATCAACACCACCACATGACCACATCACCAGTGGGGATTATCAGGATTTTCTGTGAACCCTGACATGACAAATTGGTATTGTTTATAACACTGCAAAAAATGACTTATCTTACTTAGTATTTTGTCTTGTTTCTAGTCAAAATATCTAAAACTTCTTAAATCAAGATGCTTTTACTAGATAAGCCAACTGACCAGATGATTATATAGTCTTGCCTTATTTTTAGATATTTTGACTTGAAATAAGACAAAAATACTAAGTAAGATAAGCCATTTTTTTTTGCAGTGAACAATAGTGAATGCTGACTGTACGGTTCTTTATTCACATTTCATGTTTGCATAGATGAAGATAAGCTCTTCTCTTCTCGCATCACATCTTCTCTTCTTGCATCTTCTTACATCTTGTATCATCTCTTCTTCTCACATCTTTTCACATCTTGTTGCATTGTCTCTCTTCTTGCATCTTCATGCATTGTCTCATTTCTTCTTGTATCTTCTCAGCTTGTCTCCTATTCTGTTCCGTTCTTTTCTATTCTCATCGTTTCTCACCTCGCCTCATTTTGTCCTAATCATGTCTGGCCTTTTTTATTGGCCTATTTTCTCATCATATCTCTTCTAATTTCTTTTCATCTTGCCTTATTTCTTCCCTTCTTGCCTTCTCTTTTATCCTTTCCTTTCCTTTTCCTTTTCCTTCTCATTTCACTGCTGTACTTTCCCTTCAATTGCGTGTAAACACAAATTTAAATCTGTCTCTCTTCATCCTGTTTTTCCACATACGCTAAGATCATGAGAGTCCTGGCTGCTGTTTGTAATTTGCCATGTCTCTGTGTTCTTCCACAAGCCATGGAGAGACATGCTTTGCTCACCCGCTGAGAGAAACCTCTTATCTGTTTGCTCTGCATGCTAATCTCTGGCTCCAGAGCTGCATTTGTGGAAGAGTTTGGCCTTGTCTCTAAATCCTTGCTCCCTCTGTGTCATTCGATCCATTTGAAGAGCACCCTTCAGCAGACTTAATCAGACAAGACCAGTTCAAAGTATATCAATCACTCTCAAACTGTGGATTTATACATTTTACAAAGAGTGATCAACTTTTTCACAGCTTATAAGCATATATGAAAGAAGTCTCTTAGGGTTAATCTGAGATTTGTTCCTTCCTTAGGGAGAATGATAACTGCCCGATGCTGTTAGAACTCTGTTAAAACTGGTGCTGAAAGAGCAGGAGGCCTTGAGCTGTCACAGTCCTTCAGTTCTGAAAACAGCGCTGCAATAGGGAACTGTCGTCTTCTGTGGTGCTGAAAGAATGGTGTGGAGCTGTCCACACCCTGAAGTGCTGAACCATTGTGACTTGCTCTGGGCCACAAAATAAATGTTTATAATTGTAATAATAATAATACTATTATTATTATTATTATTATTATTATTGCTGCTAACAACAACAACAACAAAATCTTTAATATATATAATATAAAAAACAATTTATTTGTTGTTGCCAGAGCAAGTCACACTTATCATTAATATTATTACTACTGCTACTGCTGCTGCTGCTGCTGTTAACAACAACAACAATAAAACATGTCTGGAATTATTAAAAAAAAAACATTTCCTTTGTTGCCAAAGCAAGTCATAATTATTATTATTATTTCGTCATCCTCACAATTGTTTTCTAATAAGATATGGTTTTACTACCTGCTGTCTTATAGCAAAGCGTACCTTGGGCCACGTTTTTCGCGAGACGCGAAATACTACAATAATTACATATCCCGCAGTTTCCAAAAGAAGTGAACACTAGAGGCAGTAAAACTCTGAAACCTTTTATTCCTTTTCACACATATTTACAGAGTTTCGATTAATAAAGCGTCATTTTCGCACAATTACTTGAGTATTATGTTGTGACTTCAAAACATTTTTAATATGCTGGGAGATTTTTAAGAAATCTGATGCTTTGAATGTTAGCATCACACATATCCAGCTTCATATCTATGGGTTTTCATAGACAATAGGTTTGATCGGTAGCTCACGGAGTACGAAGACGTACTTGAGAGGTGAGGAGCACCGGTTCAATCCCGTGTAACGGTTCGACAAAAAAGCTCAAATCTGCATATAAGGAAGTTCAAATGGCACGGTTGCATCAACATATGCGTTTTTATATCGGTTTTGCATTTGTTAACACTATCGGGTAGTTTTAGGGTTGGGTTTGGTGTAGGGCATTTTTCCAACATGATAGAGCATTAACTTTTAGCGACCGTCTCCGGATATTTGAAATCTGAATCGCCGCAATACGTACCTCAAGAAACATAATAAAAACACAGGAATACGTACCTATATCAACATAATAAAAACGTGCCAGGTTTCACGTATTGAACCCGCATTTTAGCGCCACTCAATGGACATTTCTCTTTGAAACTGCGGCAAAACGTGCAGTAAGGTACGTAAAAATGGTGTTGCAGAAAAGTACCCAGAGGTACCTATTTTTATGAGACCAGGTTGGGTTGTGATGCATATAGTTAATATATGCATGTACATTAAACATTGTTTTTAATTTCCTTTTAATTGAATCTAATCACAAGATTAGTTGTTAGAGAGCATTTTGATGATAGTGCTGTTGTCTATCGGCTAGGGCTTGGAACTTTAATGTAATCACTATAATGAGATCAGAATGTATTGTGTGCTTGCCGTGCATATATGCATGCATTTAAGTGTTGTGTAGTCATTAGTGCGAGTACAGATGCAGCTATTTGCATATTTGTGTGTGTTTGTGTATTTGTATACCCATGGCATGATTTAAAAAAAAAAAAGGATTTGCCTGCTCAGTGGCCTGAGCTGAGCTCTAAAAGCCAATTACGGTTTAATTTACCCACTGTCACATGTAGTTTTTTTCTCTTTCTCTCGGCTGCACTGTTTGGAAAATGACCGCAGGCATATTGATTGAGAATAAGAATAAAATAAGACCCAGAATATTTCAGTTGTGGCTTAGGAGGGAGTGTGGAGAAGGAGGGGATGTGATTCAGACTAAAATAAGTCCACACATTGTATATTTATGGCTATACCTTACCATTTCTGGAGATCATTATGACTTCTCTTTCCTCTGTTTTTTTTTCTAGTTCTGACAGTAACTAGATATGGTTTAATTGCCCCAGCTGACATCTCAAGCCAAACATAGCCTCATGCAGTCACCTCCCATTGCCATTGCCCATCCGTTGGCCCCTATAGAATTGTAATAATGCACTCCTTGTACTACACTTCCTTCCATTTCTTTCCCATCGGTGATTTTAGTTTTAGTTTTAGACTGTTGTATCTAGAGCTTTAAAGAGGTTGTGCCATGTAATTGTCATTTAATGTTCCCCCCACATGGTCCACTTACTGTATGTCACATAGCAAAAAAAAAAAAAAAAAAAAACTTCAGAAAGTTGTGAAATTAGACATTTCTGCTGCATAGTTTCAATAAGTAGTCTTTTTCACAAGTTTTAAGTTCTGAAAGTTATACACTACTGTTCAAAAGTTGGGGTCATGATTTTTATTTTATATTATTTTAAAAAAAAAGAAGTTAATACTTTTATTCAGCAAGGATGCATTAAATTACTGTCCAAAATGGCAGTAAATACATTTTATAATGTTGCACAAATTGTAATTCAAGTAAATGCCATTCTTGAGCACCAAATCAGCATATTAGAATGATTTCTGAAGAATCATGTGACACCGAAGACTGGAGTAATGATGCTGAAAATCCAGCTTTGCCATCACGGAAATAAATTTATATATTTAAAATATAAAGAAAATGGAAAACAGTTTTCAAATGTTGTACTTAAACTTTATATTGCACCTCTTTAAAGGACTGGTTTATGAAAATCTGTGTAAATCTGTTAGCATATTCCAAATCCGCTTAGGAGACAAGAAAAAAAAAAACAACCCTGAATAAGAGATTTAAGTGCAGGAGTTGTGAGTTTCATCTCAAGCCTGATTCTCACACTGTGGTGTGTCTGTCACTGATGCTAATGTGTAGCTGGATGAGACAGACACTCTTCGCTGTTCATCCAGGAAACAGATCTGATGTGAGATGCAGCAGGGCATTTGGAGCAGTGGTTAAAAGGAGAAGGGCATTTCACGTGCCCCACAGAGGACTGGCGTAATGGCCCATAACTCAGAGTTCTGAGAAATTACTCTTCTACTATGAAAAAAATATGTTGGGCAGAGGAATTCTCTTCAATACAGCCCATTAGTTAGAGCTGGAGGGAGGAGAGAGGGAGGAATAAAAAAAAGAAGCCGAAAGCGACAGAAAGAGGCTGAAACACAGCACAGCCCTCTGAGGGGGAACTGCATGGCCTAAAAGTGAATAGTGAGAGGTACTCCGCTCTTGTGTAGAGACTAGATGCTTGTCTAGTTCGTGGTCTGAACAGGTTTTTGTTGTGTACCCTGCCATGATATCCCACTGTCACTGCTGCCAGTCATGCCTCAACATTAATTTTCCAATCATACTTCACTAGGGGCCCTGCATTCCTCATTAATTTCGTTGAATATCATTAATTAATTAGGATATTTATATTTGCGTATTTTGCTAGAGTTTAATGATGTGATGCTCTTTTTTTTCCCAATCCTAAAACACTAGTCATAGGTAAAGTAACTTCTATCTCTTCTATGATGACACAATGAACATGTTTAGAATTTTGAATTTTTTTTTAAAGAATATACACTACTGTTCAAAGGTCTGTTATGTTCACCAAAGCTGCATTTACTTGATCAAAAAACAGTAAAACAGTTAAATTATGCCTTTTTAATTGTTTTTGATTTTAATTTACTGAAAAATATTATTTATTTGTGTGATGTCAAAGCTGCATTTTCAGCATCATTACTTCAGTCTTTAGTGTCACATGATCTTTCAAAAATCATTCTAATATGCTGATTTGCTGCTCAAAAAACAGAAAAAATATATATATCTATGTGTATATATATATATATATCTATATAATATATATATTACATATTCTATAGTATACACTTTTTATTTATTTATTTTCCCTAATTGTTTCTTTTCTTTTTCTTTATTTGTCATTTACCCTTTTGCCCATTGTCTGGTCTTCGAGTGCAACCTATTCCCCTTTGTCGACCCAAATCTCTTGTGTGCTGTGCGATGCACCCTGCGTCTCTGTTCACTTTAGAACACAGTAGTTGACGCAGAGTCGGTTATATGATGTGTGTGTTGCGCCATTTACATTGTCTGTTTTTATCCCCATGGGATCCTGAGTCGGACCATGTGGTTCCTCACAGGAGGCCGTGCTTTGAATGTAACAGGCTAGTGTTTCTATGTAGGTCAGGCAAAGTATTGTGCGCTGTAATCTTTGCGCTCCCCTGTTAAATCTAACACGTGTTTGTGTGAGTCTGATGGTATGCTTTATCTGCTGCTCTCCAAGATGCTAATGGGTGGCCATGAAACTTTAAATACCCTTGACTGATTCAATAATTTAATAATGATCTCTCAGAAGATTCCTCCTACATTTGTTTTCTCATTCCAGAGCCATTTGGAGAGGCTCTGGTCTCTTCCGGCACAGCGCTTAAGCAGTTAGTGCTGATGTAGTAAAGTGAATGTATTAAAGAGAGTAAAAGGTTTAAACTACTTCTGTAATGGGGCTGACAAGACGTGAGACGTGCGGATCCATAAGCAAAGCTTTATTTGGAGAAGACAGAGACATGGTCATAAGACATGCAGGGTAAACAGTGGCAACCAGGAATATGGAGGGCAAGACACAAGAATAATCCTAGGGCTAGCGTGGTTCGACTATTGCAGCAAGTCACATGTCAAGGCTAAAGGAGAAATAGAAAAAGGCGAGATCAAACCGGAGAAACGACCAGGCTAAGGCTAAGGCAGGGAAACGAATGATGGCTCTGTAGTGTAGCTATCTGAGATATGTGCTAAACAATACTCGGCAGAGGGAAGGGATCAGAGTGAGTGTTAAATAGTGAGGGAGTGATATGAAACAGCTGGGTGCAATCAGTGTTAACAGCTGTGTGCAATCCGTGCTGAGTGCAATCAGTGCAATGAATGATGGGATATGTAGTCCGGGGTGAAGTGCAACAGTTAGTGTGCGGAGTCAATGAACGTAAGGTTGCCCCTCTGAGGCTACAGATGGAAGTTCATGGGACCCGGATTCGTGACAGAGCCCCCCAGAATAAGAGCGGCTTCCAACGCTCAAAACTCCTTTATCGATTCTTGAGGGGCGGTGGGATGGAGTCGGAACAGGGGGAAGACCCCACAGCAGACCACCACGCAGAAAGACCCAGGACCGAAGATCCCCCTGCGATTCAGAAGACCACCAGACAGGACTGAGACCCCCACGTCGGAGCAGAGACCACCATAGCCAACAGTAGACCACCACGGCGGAGCAGATGACCACCAAAGCCAGACAGTAGACCAACACGGCGGAGCAGAAGACCACCAGAGCAGAGCTAAGGACCACCGTTTCGGAGCAGATGAACCCCCAGATCAGAGGACCACCATGGCGGAGCAGAGGACCACCATGGCCAGACAGACCACCACGGCGGAGCAGAAGGAACAGAGAACCCCCCTTGGTGAACCACACCGATCAGGAGACCATGGCGGAGACTGTAACAAAGAGAGAGCAGAGACAGACAACACAGACAGGACATTGGGGTTGATAGACAAGACTGAGCATTCAGGGCAGCCTCCCTGGCAGACACAAAGCACACAAAAAATTCACAAACGGCCTCCATAGCCAGAACAGGACAGGATGAGGATTCCCCGACAACCTCCATAGCCATGACAGGACAAACAGGGAGTTCACAGACGGCCTCTTAGCTGTTGACAGGATGAGCCATGGAGCTCGCATCGGCTCTCTTAGCGGTGACAGACAGGCAGGAGTTCTGCACGGCCATCTATCGCTGTACATGACTAGCAGGTGATTTCGCGAAACGGCCCGGGGGTCTAGGCTGTGACAGCGCGCAGGTATTTTCTCAACGGTACTCTATATCTGTGTGTCGTAATGCTTTTGCTGGGCGCCACCACCACACAAGAAACTGAGGCAAGTGTCGCCATCTCGGGAGGTTCTGCAGCCTGCGCCACCACCTCTGAAGAGACTTCAGTGGACACCGTGGCCTCTGGGAGCATGGCAGTTGACACCGCTACCTTGGGAGGTTCTGCAGCGTGAGCCGCCATCTCTGGAGATGTTGTAGCCGGTGCCGGTGCCTCTAGAAAATCGGCGGTGGAGTACGTGGCCCAGATATACCATAAAGCAAACCCCCATATGGGAAGTGTTGCAGACAGGGGAATGAGTTCATGAATAGTAGGGTTAGAGTGAGTGGGTTTGGGGACACCAGCTCTGCGTGCAGACACCAGCGGTGCATCCCTCACACTGAACACCAGACTGGGATACCGACGGACCAACCCCGACAATCTGGGTATCACAGTATTGCCGAACTTTGACATGTAGCACTACTGGAATGATCATCTGTGAATGCACTTGAGTCTGGATATGACACTATTGGAGACGTTAGCTGGACTCTTGGATGTAATGTCAGCGTATAAGTAGTCGGATACTCGAGAGGTGTCAGCGTGAACTGACGTGACTCTGGACGAACCAGTCTGAGACGGACGAGTCTCGGATTACACGCGCTGTGATGCGACGTGAATCTGGATGAATAGCTGAGACGTGTCGATACTCTAGAAGGTCAGCTGTGACGGGACGTGACTCGTGACGATCCACTGGGACTTGACTTGACTCCTGAAGATCACTTGTGACTTGACTAGATTCATGAATATCAGCTGTGAATCGAGTTGACTTCAGGACGCTCAACAATGTCAGACCCGCCCGAAACACCACATCGACTCAGGAAGATCAACTGTGACTAGACTCGACTCAGGGAGATCAACTGTGACTAGACTCAGGGAGATCAACTGTGACTAGACTCGACTCAGGAAAATCAACGGGGGGGGGGGGTGGACTAGACTTGACTCATGAAGATCAGTTGTGACTTGACTCGACTCAGGAAGATCAGCTGTGACTTTACTTGACTCATGAAGATCAGCTGTGACTTGACTTGACTCCTGAAGATCAGCTGCGACTTGACTTGACTCCTGAAGATCAACTGTGACCTGACTTGACTCACGACGATCAACTGTGACCTGACTTGACCCATGAAGATTAGCATGACCTGACTTGACCTCAATGATTAGGAACTGTAACTTGCCTGACTCATATGATCATTGTGGACTAAACTCGACTCGAGTCAGCGGTGCTATACTTGACTGAGGCAGATCAACTGTGACCCACTTGCTCATGATGCTCAACTGTGACCTTGGGACTAACTGCATAAGATCAGCTGTGGCTTGACCAGACTCATGATAATGAACTGTGAATTGATTTGATTTGTGATGATCAATTGTGATTAGACTCGACTCAAGAAGATCAGCTGTGACCAGACTTGACTCGTGATAATGAATTGTAACCTGACTTGACTCATGACAATAAGCTGTGACTTGACTAGACTCATGATCATAAACTGTGACTCGATTTGACTCATGACGATCAACTGTGACTAGACTCGACTCAGGAAGATCAGCTGTGACTTGACTTGACTCATGAAGATCATCTGTGACTTGACTTGACTCATGAAGATCAGCGGTGACTTGACTTGACTCATGAACAACAACTGTGACTTGAGGGGTGCGGTTGTGTTCTGCCATTTTTGTGATCAGATTCATCTGTCGCCGCCATTTTGTGAATGTAATCTAGTGCGGGGGCCATTACAGGAGTGAGTGTGGGGTTGCGTTCCTCCGTGATACCCACAGTGAATAGAGAGCCAACAGTCAACAAAGCAAAGTCCAAAAAACAACTCAGTGATGAACGCGGACCCTCGTGAATGAGTTTAAATTTGAGCGGTTGATTAATGCCAGTACAGAAAAAATCTATCAAAACATAGTCCGGTAAATCAGAGTGATAGGCAATGTCCAGATACTCTTGAATGTAGTCCTCGAGCGAGCGGGTTCCCTGCTCTAGGGCTAACAACAGCCTTGCAGTGTCCATACTTGGCCAATGTCCACATGAAAAGCTGCTTGATCCTTGTGTGGCCGAGTATTCTGTCACGGGGCTGACGAGAAGAGAGGCGTGCAGATCCATGAAGCGAAAGCTTGTTTGGAGAAACAGAGACTGGTCAAAGACATGCATGTCAACAGTGGCAACAGGTATATGTGGCAATACACACAAATAATCCTAGGCTATCGTGGTCTACGATGGCAGACAGAGTCCAGGGCAAGGCTAAAGGGAGAAATCCAGGAAAACAGACAAGCTAAGGCTACGCTAAGGCAGGGAAACACATGAGGGCTCTGTAGTGTATCTACTGGATTGCGCTAAACATACTCGGCAGGAAGGGACCAGAGTGAGTGGTAAATTAGTGAGGAGTTGATATTAAACAGCTGGGTGCATCAGTGATAACAGCTGTGTGCAATCCGTGCTGAGTGCAATCAGTGCAATGAATGATGGGATATGTAGTCCGGGGTGAAGTGCAACAGTGTGTAGTGCGAGAGTCAATGAAATCGGAAAGGATGACCTCTGATGGCTAGCAGATGGAAGTTCATGGACCGGATTCATGACACTGTGGAGCTGGTTTTTATATAGCAGGTAAGAGCTCACTAATGCATGAAGAAATGAATGAATGAAGCAAAAAGTTGAAGGAATAGCTTTTGGTTCACATTCTCTTTGCTTATAGGCAGAAGCTGTCAGCCTCACCATCCGTAACTGTCTGTTTCACTTTACTCATTTCAAATTTCATGAATTCACAGCAGTTCCCATTAGATTCAAGGATGTTTGGCATAATACCAATACATTCTTTCCACCTTCGCTTTTGTTATTTCATTCTTTGTATGCATATAGTATGTGAGCATAACAGTGGAATAGCGATCCAGATTCATAACTTTTCCATTTTCTTATGCACACTGACATTTGATCTTATTTCACAAGTCCAATTGTGCTTAACATCCTTTGAGTTTCAGTGTTTTGCTCTGTGAATGCATGTGTGTATCTCTCTCTCAATTGTCGGTACATTCTCATTTTGCAGATGGCAGTGGTCCAGTCCCTCCTCTTTTTCCACTGGGATGAATGGCCTGCAGCTATACCGCTCTTAATTAATATTTGTGTGAGCATGAACTACCTATTCTTGTCTCTCCTGCAGGATCCTAGATAAAAGTATTCAACTTCTAGAGAGAACTAGACACAAATGGAAATGTTGCAAAACAAGATTTTAGATTCTGTGCTGAAAAGCAACCAATCCTTTTTTTTTTTTTTTTTTTTTTTTTTTTGTTAAAATTTTTTTTTTTATTTTTTTAAAAAAAAATGTACCCCAACAGTCTTTAAAAATTGTATGTTCCTCCAGTGTCTGATATTGTTTCCTTGTAACAATATCCAATTTGATAAATATGTTTAAAAATGGTTGCATTAAACGTACAGTATTCAATAGGTTGACTTGTTAACTTTGACAGCCCTAAATACATTTTACTTTTTTTTAAAATTATTTTTACAGTTCAGTTTGAAAAGTTTGGGGTCAGTAAGATTGTTTTTGAAAAAAGTCTCTTATGCTTACCAGGGCTCCATTTATTTGATCAGTAAAACAGTAATATTATGATATAATATTAAAATTGTGTTTTTCATTTGTAGCGTCTGGACCACTCAAACACAAAATATATATTTTGTTAGCTATATTTAAAAAAATACTCTGTAACACCCCAGGACGCCGAACAGGACCCTGGTTTCATGGTAACCCGATACATTTACAACCTTGTGGAATGCGAGCAGACTCTCAGCTGCATTCTCCAGAAGCAAGAGGCACAAATGCACAGTAGAAATTGACTTTTCTACTAATTAATTCATAGGAAAACCTTTCTTTGAATGAACACACATATTCTTCAGGCCATTGTGTATATTATTGCTGTGTTGTATTTAATCTTTTGTATTATAGACTATTTTTATTCATGTTTACGATAAACCACTCATTCATATAACCTTACATATACCTTGTTTAGTATCTATGAATTCGCCTTCTGATGATCTAAACAAGGTTGTATATTATATGTTGGTACATAGGCATATATTAGTGCCCTGAGAACCTTTAGTATTTTCGATTCAAGTTCCAGATACTAAAGTACCATGTTTCCACACAAAGAGTCATAAACTCCACAGGATCTCAAAACGCCCACTTGGGATTCTGGCCTTTCTCATTGGATAAGCCCATCTTGAGAGGCGGGGATCTTCTCTGACCTTAAAGCTGACACACCATGTGACCCGCCCAGTCGGTGGTTCGGTCAGATGCTAAGATGAAGATGTGAGAAAACGCTGCAGGATACCAAGGCATTGTGCCAGGCCTTTCGGCCTTGACTTTTCCATCACAAATATTCTCTGAACCTCCACACTGGTTCTTTTCATCATCTAATTTCAGCAAGATCTTGGGCCTTAAGATTGCATCAGGAATCTCTTTCAGACAGCCGAGACTCGCAAGTATCAAACTTAGTCTTATTAATTGATACATTAAGTATCAGTTACACCTTTTTACAAAGGTGTGTTTGAACTAAGAATCTGACGTATCCTTCAGGTGTAGATCTGCTGAATATGCAAATGGTTCCATAAATGTCATTCCTTATGTCTCTTTCTGTACTGAGCTAAACTTTAACCCTTTCCTATACCAACTGTATGTGTGTGTGTGTGTGTGTGTATGTGTATGTTAGACCAGTTTATGTGTTTATGTAGGATGTCTCGACCAGTTATGTGTTTATGTAGTATGTTAGACAAGTTTAAGTGTTTATGTAGTTAATAAAACCTACTTGTATCACACTTGACGTGTTCATTGTTTGCTCATAACCGGAGTCACTAATCATGCAGATTTACGCTACAAGCTCTGTGTAGAATTGTACAGTAAGAAAGTTATTTCCCTTAACCAGGAAATTAACGTTCTTAGAATTGACAGACAGTTGACCCTGAGGTCAGCTAAATATCTACAGCGGATCTAAAATATTAATAATTAATTATAACTAGTTATGGTTAATTATTCATATTTCCTGTCATGAGCTGATTCCGTTACACATTTATTTCCTGATAGATAGCGAAGCTGAATTTTACCAGCAGCCATTACCACCAAGTCTCAGTGTCTCATGAGCCTTCGAAATCCTTCTGAAGGCTGAATGGTGCTCACGAAACATTTCGTATATCATTTGTGTTAAAACAGTTGTGCTGCTTAATATTTTGTGGAAATGGTGATACACTTTTCAGACGGATGAATACAAAGTTCAAAAGCAACATTTATTTGAAATGAAAATCTTTTGAAACATTATAATTTACAAAAATAAAAAAAACTTTTGAATTGTAGTGTATATAAAAATATAAATTTGTTTTTGTCGACTTTCAACGTTAAGTTCTCAACAAATTAATTGAATACCGTATGTTTACTGCAATTTTTTTGTGCAAATTATTTACTAAATTACTAAAAGATATTTTTGAATGACATATCACTGAAGGTAAATACTTTCCAATCTTTCATTTATTTATTTTTCTGTAGATTTTTATTCTGTGCAACAAAAAAAAAGTTTTTTGACCATTGTATTTAAACCTATAATATAAGAGTTAATCTTCTATCACAGGACATCATATCTGAGAGACTTAATCTATTTATTTGAAACACTCAATGACGTTATTTCAAAAAAACTATTTCGCCAAAAGGCACACGCACAAACCTAATGATAGCACAAGGCATCTTTCCCTGATTGTTTCAGTTCAAGTCAATTTTAAATCATGAAAAACCTCCAGGTGTTCTTAGAGCTGATTTCTCTTTCACGGACAGCAAAGGAATCAAACGTTGCGTCCAGTCTGACCTGTATGCGAAAATAACTGTCTTTTCTGAGGTGTGCTACTTCAGCAAGCATCAGTATTGATGGAATCAGGCTGGAAGGAGACTCAGTTTGTGCAGCATTGATTTTGTCTAGTAGCATTCATGCCCAGAGCTCCGCTATACTTTTCTACCCTGCATGAGCTTTTGTAGACATGTTTTTTTTTCCTCTGGCACTTAAACTTTCTCTTTTGCATTTTAGAACTTTTTGATTTTAATAACAGTTACATTGTTTCTTGACCCGTCTATATCTGTGCATCGTGCTGTCTTTCTCTTATCTTTTTCTAACTTTTTCGCTTGCTTCATTCTTTCTCTCTCTCTGTCTCATCTATGATTTCCTTGTTTCCTTGAAATCCCTTCTTCCATTCCTCCCTTTATCTGTACCTTGCTTTCTTGTGTTGAGCAGAGCTGCTGATTGGTATGCTAAACATTCAGCACTGCAGACTTTGAGAGTCTGTCGCTGGCTGAGGGAACGAAGGCCTGCAATTTGATTGACAGGGTGAGCGGTAATAAATGATGCCAGTACTGGCTGGTGAATGTAGCGCCGTAAATAAAGAGTGCAACACACGCGTAGGAACATGGAGGAAAGCAGGTTTGAGAGTAGGTAGACGGGAACGAGCATTAGTGAAAGTTTACAGGCTTTAGTGCAGAGAAGGTTAATAATATAGAGCCTTGAGACTCACATAGTCATGCAAGGTCAGATTCGCAGGAACCAGATATGGAAATACAATTGCATTAATGCAAGTATACAGTATTAGGCAGTTTTACACATAAGCAGTGCAGCAGTGTGACTGATTTTATACTAACAGCTGTGGTGTTATGCAGAAAAATATATATAATAATATATATGTATATATATATATATATGATATTTTTTTTTTTTTTTTTTTTTAAATGGAAGTTGGTAATTCCCTGTGTGTTGAGCCAAGTCTGTAGGTTTTAGTGCAATGTGATTAAATTTAACTAGCATTTCTGGGGAAAGGAATTTCCACACACAGGTTATCTGATGTCACAAATAGAGTACAAATGTTCAATGTTTTGGTTCATATAAGGTCATACACTACATATGCAATCAGTATTAAAGAATCAAAATGGTGTTTAAGATAATTAAGATAAAGTGTAGTATTTTGATCACAAAGTGGGCAGAACGTTAGTGCACTTTGTCGATTGATGTCCTCCCCATGGCTGAACTTTGAGAATGGAATGCACCTCACATTGATCTAATTGGACAGTGGATGTTAAACATCATTTGAAGGGTTTTGAGTACCTTACAAATAGTATAAGTGTGTGTTCATTTGCCTGGGGAGCATGTTCACTTCTCTTTTGTGTGGCAGCCCTCCAAATCGCCACTCTGCAGTCAACCATTATGAGCTCTAAAATCCTGTGGCACCTCCTCAGGCCTGTCTGTTTGCATGTGCAGTCGATGTAAAGAATTTCCTGCCGTTCTTTATACTTATGTCTACTTCCATTTGGCATGAGTATAAATGCTTTGCACATTCATATGTCAAATTACTGATTGGCAGATCTCTTATAAAGACAAAACATACTGCTAATTAGCAATCAGCTGAATGTAATTCATCTTTGCAGTTGCATGTTTAATTGTGATTTAGTTTTTAGTCTTTAATATAGTTAGAAAGTTGTTTATTAAAAGTAAAAAAATGATTATTTGTTATTATTTGCTTTTTCTTTTCTTTAGTTTTATTTGTAGGGTACTCTCATGAAAGCGAGATTCATGAACTTTTTTCCCACATACTCTCACTCAAATGGGTTGCAAGCAAGTATGTGAATGTATGAACAAACATTTTGGGTGTGTTTGTGTGCATGTTTGATTAATACTCTCTGCTCCTGAGGACATTATCCACAGCTGGAATACTGTCAGGCCAGCCAGGGCTAGGAAATGTATGCCAAGGTGTGTCTACGTATGTGTTATTATGCATGCGCCTCCTCTACTATTTTTTTTAGAGGTTTGGAAGGCGGGGTTCATTTTAGTCCATATATCTATTATATATAGACGGGGGTACGGAAAGTATTTATACCCCCTTAAATTTTTCACTCTTTTTTTGTATTGCAGCCATTTGCTAAAATCATGTAAGTTCATTTTTTTTTCCTCATTACTGTACAGCACATGCACAACCCATATTGACAGAAAAACACAGAATGTTGACATTTTTGCAGATTTATTAAAAAAAAAAACTGAAATAGCGCTGGTCCTAAGTATTCAGACCCTTGCTCAGTATTTAGTAGAAGCACCCATTTGATCTAATACAGCCATGAGTCTTTTTGGAAAAAGATTCCACAAGTTTTCCAAGGACAAAAACCTTGATTTGGGGATCCTCTACCATTCCTCCTTGCAAGATCCTCTCCGGTTCTGTCAGGTTGGATGGTAAACGTTGGTGGTCAGCCATTTTTAGGTTTCTCCAGAGATGCTCAATTGGGTTTAATTTCAGGGCTCTGGCTGGGCCATTCAAGTACAGTCACAGAGTTGTTGAACCGGGCGGGGATCTTCGTTATTTTAGCTGTGTGCTTAGGGTCATTGTCTTGTTGGAAAGAGTAACCTTCGCGAGCCCGTCGGGTCCTGGCACTCGGAGAGGTTTTCGTCCAGGATTCTGTACTGGGCCGCATTCATCTTTCCCTCGATTGTAACCAGTCGTCCTGTCCCTGCAGCTGGAGAACACCCCCACAGCATGATGCTGCCACCTCCATGCTTCACTGTTGGTACTGTATTGGACAGGTGATGAGCAGGTGCCTGGTTTTCTCCACACATACAGATTAGAATTAAGTCCAAAAAGTTCTATCTTGGTCTCATCAGACCAGATAATCTTTTTCTCACCAGCTTGAGAGTGCCCTTCATGCGTGTTGTTTTTTAACAAACTCCATGCGGCTTTCACGTTTCTCCAACACCACACTCTTGCATAAGCCCTGAACGTTGTAGGGCTCAGATGATTGTTTACTTTCTCACTTTCTCCCATCGTCCTTCCCGACTTGGCCTCTCTGGAAGCGGAGCCACAGTGATCTTTGGGTTCTTCTTTACATCTCTCACCAAGGCTCTTCTCCCCCAATAGCTCAGTTTGGCCGGACGGCCATCTCTAGGAAGGGTTCTGGTCGTCCCAAACGTCTTTGGAGATTATGGAGGCCACTGTGCTCTTAGAAACCTTAAGTGCAGCAGAAATTTTTTTGTAACCTTGTCCAGATCTGTGGTGGGGGGCCCCCCCCCCTTGCACAAATAGTCTGTCTCTGAGCTCATTCAGCAGTTCGATGTTGACCTCGATGATCTCATTTGCTCTGACACTTCACCAGTGACATGTATTTTATCTAAGAAGCCTGTAATGTTGAGACTTTCGCAAATCAAGTCCAATCAGTATGAGTTCAACGCAAACAGCGGAGGAGCTGCAATGAAGGTGTAGAACCATCTCAAGAGATCGGAAGAGGGACAAATGTCACAGGCACCTGAGTTAAATATATGAGTGTCACAGCTAAGGTTCTGAATACTTAGGACCATGTGATATTCAGTTTTTCTTTTTTAATAAATCTGCAAAAATGTCAATAATTCTGTTTTTTTCTGTCAATATGGTGTGCTGTGTGTTCATTAATGAGGAAAAAAAAATTAACTTTAAATGATTAGAGGATAATGGGCACAGTGGGGCGCAATATAACCAAATAGTTAACACTTATAAGGGGTCTGAATACTTTCAACAGTACCCACTTTACATATTGAGGAATATGTTGTCATGTAAATACAATATAGAATATTGTTACAATGAATATAAAGATAACCGAGTGAGTGCAGAAAGTGTTATGGAGTAAAAACTTAGGATATAATGTAAAGAAGAAACACCGTAGTAAATTGTAAGCGCCTCTACTACACAACTATCTTTAAAGATTTATTCATAGAAAGGCGTCATAATGAAAGTAGTAAAAAACAGATTAGTACCCATCCAAAGACAATATACAGTATTTTATTTGAACCTATAGTGTGGTAGTTAAATAGAAAAACTTAGAGAAATATTAATTATTATATTTATTTCATTTCTAGTTTTTCTGAACTTGCATGTGCTCGACAATACAGAATAGCCATTTACTAGTTATAGTTTGGTTATTCTTAAATGTGCCAGATAATACTGCTTTAGTGCCCTAGGCTTAGAACACGTCATTTTCCCTAAGCTTTTGAGTCTAGTCACCTTGTGCTCTTTCAGGAGCCTTTGGCTGTGTCCTCGCAGATTGCAAACTGCCGAGGGGAAAACCCAAGCAGGGAATCGCAGACATCCATGGAAAAACCTAGTACTGTGCAGACGCAGAACACCTGCAGATTACCAGGAAAAGACAACTGGAAGAGAAGCCGCGATAGTGTTCATCCATCCTCATCAAACCTCTCATGTAAGTCGGTATAAATTAAATTGTTGATCTATATCGATGAACAAATCCCCAACTGGCAGCAAAAAGCGCCCAAGAGTTACGCGAATAACATGGTAGCCACCACTATCTACCCGCTCCCATTTACTTTAAACCCAACCTTTAACAATCCGGTACACATTTGTGCGTGATAATACTTGCTAAATCCGAATGAATCCTTCATATACTCCCGGCATGGATATATCCATAGTGCTCGGAATGGGAGGTCTGTTGGTAGGGAAATCATCATTCCGCAAATCGATGCAGCACTGTGAAACTAATGAGCTCCTGAGCATGGTACTAGCTGGGGGCCATAACTCTATTCCCTGTATAAACGTCATTAATAGTATGGTAACACAGCATACTTTCATTTCCTCGTGTATCTATAAGACCTGACCGTCTATCTAGGCATAATCAAAAACGAGGGAGTTTGCTAAGGGGAGGAATCAGAGCCTGCCCGACCGTGTTATATGAAAAATAAATGCCACCTTAAACAAACATTCACAAAAGGAATAAGACGGGCGGTGGTTAAGTGGCAGATGTGTAAATTATGACTGATGAGTAAGGTCATGAGAGGCACCCTTGGTCCAGTGCAGTGAGACAGAACGAAACCATGCCATATGTAACCTGTGTGAAATACAAACCACAGGCTTTAATTGTTCTCTCTAAGGTACTGGTCGAATAAAAATGGAGAAGCACAGAAAACAGCGCACATGCCTGCATAATAAGTCCCTCCTTTTTCCTTTTTTCCGCCCATCTCTCACCTCATCACTTCTGTGCCTTTTTCTTTTAAATGGTATTGAGATGACCTAACTTTTTTCAGTGCATTAAAGCACCAGCTAATTAATGAGCAATAAGTTTAAGGCTGCTTTCAGTAGACAAGAGTCTTAGATGAGACACAGAGCCGTTATACAGAGAGTGCCACAGGCAGTGGGTTGCCAACGATCAAGAAGAGAGGGAGCCAGATAAGGACCTAGCCATGAGCATTTGGCAATAATATTGGATGTTGTTTGTACGGTAAGCGTAGAAAAGACGTGAAGGAGCGTCGTTAGGTCACAATTTGGGATTGGAGTTTCAAATATGACTTGAACTACCCTATTTGTCTTGATACATCGCTTTGACCAACTCGTATTGTATAAAGCCTATATAGATAAGGGACTGACTTGACCAAAAAGGCTTTTGTCGCAGTAAGGCTTTGTCTCAGTAAGGTTTTTAGTCAAAAGTTCATATACATAAATGTGTGTTTTCTCTAGAGGTGGTTTTGTTTGTCTGTTCACCTATTTTAAAACCTCCTTAAAGGGATAGCTCACCCAAAAATAATTTACTCACCGTCGAGTTATTTCAAAACTGTATGAGTTTATTTCTTCTGCTGAAGATAAAAAGATATTTTGAAGATTTTTTTGTTTTCCCACAATATCTTCTTGTGTGTTCAGCAGAATAAAAAAACTCATACAAGTTTTGAACAACTTGGGGGTGAGTAAATTATAACAGATTAAAAAAATTTTGCGCCAACTTTCCCTTTAAATTAGAAGCAATATTTGTAAATTCTATGTGCAGAGGTCTGTCTAGACTCAGCGGCAGGATGAGATTGCTAATTAATTTTTACCCTACCAAATTTTGTGAATGCATTAGTGTGTGTCTGTTTGTTATATCAGCATAAACATCCTGTTTAAAAGAATTCATAGTGCATGAAGCTTGTGCCTGAGAGAACGGCTTTTTATAACCTCATTATGATTCATGTAGTTTAGCACGTACACAACATTTTATTTCACTGTGTCTTTTGCTGGCGTTGTATTTCAGTTGATTAATTTTTGTCAAGCATGTCCTCATGAACGTTATGCACTGTAGTTTTATATGCACATAGATGAGTTTTTGTCTGTTTGTCTTTTGGGAAAATGCTCAGTAGAAAGTTTTGTTCTCAGTTTTCTTTCTAGATTGTCAGTGTTTTGTTACCTGTTGCTTGCTTAGGTGTTTGTGTATAGGTTGGCACATGGTGATATGTCAGTATTGTGCCACATCTCCCTCTGTCTTGGACAGGCAGACACTTTGGAATTGTAATCTATAGGTATCTTACCTACTTGGAAGTATTTGAAAATTGCCGTCCTTTCATTCAGTCAAATTAATTATTTATAGTTATCATCTATCATCTTGTGATAGATGGTTTCTGTGAGTATGAGTGTATCAAGTTTTATGTTCCAGATAGTAACTTGGGACATATTTAGGTATCACCGATATGTAGAGCTTCAATAATGCATGGTCTTCCCCTGTGAGTAATGGACAGAAGAAGGAAGAAAGCGTAGGGTGCCTTCAGGACAGATTTGAAAGCCACACTTTTTCATTCATTAATTCATTATACAATAATACAATTTAAAACAATATGAAGTATTTAGAACAAACCTGAGAATTTTGCACCACCAAATAATTATACATAATGTCCTTTGCTTCATACATCAAAAATTACATTTTCCCGACATCCTCAATGTATTCTGCTGTAGAGAAGAGCAGATGGTGGGTCGGGAGCACGAGCCAGTCAGTGGAATTTTGGCTGAGCTCCAGTTTAGAGTAGTATGAAAAAGTGAACTGGGTTCTGGGATTAGTGTAGGCCTTTGCAAGGACATTGTTGTTGTTGTTTGTTTGTAATAGTAGCTACTGGTTGATGTATGTATTGTGGGGTGCTGGGTGTTTCTTCATGGCACTGCATAATCAAGTCAGTATCAAGGAAAGTTCATCAGTCTTTCATCAGCCTCATAATGTAACTTTTATAATAACTGGACAGTCTATCAGTCATGTTTATCTAGCACTTCTCTGGCTGAGAGAAGACAAAGAAAAGATGATATAATTGAGATGAAGATGTCTATGAGTATATAAAGAATGTCATGCTAGGACAAAACCATAGCAAAGGAGCTGAAATATGTATGTTCTTGAAAGAAGTCTCTTATGCTTACTTGGCAGTATTGTTTCATTAAAAATACAGTAAAGGCAGTAATATTGTGTAATATTATTACAATTTAATTTAACCATTTTCTATTTTCACATGTTTTAAGATGCAGTGTAATGCAGTGCAGCCATTATTCCAGTCTTCAGTGTCACGTGATCCTTCAGCAATTATTCTAATATGCTGATTTGTTGCTCAGAAACATTTATTATTATTATCAATGTTGAAAACGGTTGTGCTGCTTAACATTTTTGTGAAAAATTTCTTTTTTCTCTCAGGATTCTTTGAATGGAAAGTTCAAAAACAGATTTTATTTTCTTTGAAATACTAAAGACTTTCACAGTTTTACTAAATATTTCTGTCACTTTTGATCAATTTAATGCATCCTTTCTGAATAAAAATTTCTTTAAAAATTATTCTTATGTACCCCAAACCTTTGAATGGTAGTGTGTATACTTTTTGTTGTTAGTTTGTATGGTGTGTGTGACTAGTGTTTTGCGGGGTGTTTTAAAATGAGGAGTCAGTTTTATATATAAATATATATTATATATAATTTACTAAAAAAGAGAACAAATCTAATTCTATTTTGTATTTTATTAATATTATTTTTTATTTTATGTAATATTTTTAATACAAATTATACATTTCATAGTGTTTTTATGCATTTTTATATTTATTCCAAAATAATAACTGAACGCGTAAAAACTTTTAACAATCTTCTGGAAACATTTACTAATGCATTATTAAAATCAAAAGTTGTGTTTGTTAACATTAGTTTATGCACTGTGAACTAACATGAACTAACAATGAACAACTGTACTTTCATTAACTAACATTAACAAAGATTAATAAACACTGTATATTGTTCATTGTTTTGTTCTGTTAGTTAACTCATATGATACCTTATTGTAAAACGTTACCAATATTTTTTTATTTGTGAACTTATGTTCAGCTGTTCTTTTTAATAGTCAACTTATTTCGGGTCATCGTCATAAAAGCTCTGTAAACTGTCACAGACACGAAGATATATCTTTCATTTCATCACGCTGAATGCTCACTAAAAACTGACGCAGTCATCATGTTTTCAGACCATTTCAAGTTTTATTTTGACGTGACACAAAGTAGTGGTATCTAAGTGGGAGAGTTGTTTACTTGCGTTATAATTAGTCAATGACGCCATAATTTTCTTCATTCAGACCAATAGCTCGCACTAAAACAAGAGGCGGGATTTATCACACGAACCAATCACATCCAACCTTAACCGATCATATCCAATTATAGCGAGACGGAGGCATTGCCTCCTCTCACGTGACTTTCCCTCATTCATCTCAATGAGCCTCCAGAAAAGTCACGGCACACTTTGGGGTCTCTGTAGAAAGTCAATGGACCGAAAGGAGGCAAGCCTCCGCTGTAACTTTACCTGCGGGTGTCACTGTTGGACAGTGTTACTTTATAAAAACGAGTGACTTTTAGACTTTTAATATCATATTTAGTCTCTTTAGACACTGTCTCCCTTGCCTCCTCGGAGGAAACGCCCCTGGTGTGACTATGTGTAAGTTGCATTTAAAATCCATTTGGGTACCCCCTGGCACTTTTACGATTAGAGGCCATTTCTTCTGAAAGAGGGATGACCAAGCTCTTTTCCCCTTCACAGAAGTGGCAGAACAGATAGGCCTCTATTAGAGATTAAGGCCCAATTCCAATTCTTTTTTATATCCCTTCCCCTTCCCCTTCCCCTTCCCCTCCGCCTACCCCTTCCCCTTGTCCCTTGAAACAGAGTGTCAAGGGGTAGGGGTGAAAATATTCCCCTAAGAATTGGGACACCACTACTATGCCGTCACACGTCATCATACGTCGTCCAGCTCCTACAATACACACACCTGTACAGGTGTGCTTGTGTGCATTAGAGAGCCTTTAAATTACTGTTTCTATATTACAATGTGCTGCTTACGACACACACACACACACACACACACCCACACATCGAAGATTGCGCAGCTCACACATCCAGGAGAAAAGAAACTTGTCAAGCTGCCCCGACTTTTATTACTACAGTTTAAATAACGGAAGCGCTACATTATATTTTCCAGCCAGAGAGAATAAAATCTTTGTTTTTTAAAGTAACTCCACCTAAAAGAGAAATGCACATCGCGCCATACACAACCAACTTTCATCTCTCGGTCTCTGTCTCTTCTCGCTCGAATTGGCAATATTTGAGAAAAGGGTTTAGTGATTTCTAATTATTGGGGGGACTAGCCCCCCTCAATGTCTACGGCGGTTATCGCCCTGATAAGACATGAAAATATTTTGTGGCCTATCGTGCGTCTATTACATGATGTTGACGTTGCAAATATCAAATACAGTTTTTTGCAACGTTTCTTGATAACATGCCCGTAAATATGAACTCAAAAAAACGATTGAATGTAACATAAAACAAATGATTACTTTTCGTTAAAAACTTTATTAATGCCAAAAATGCTTACATTTATGTGTCTTTTTGTTCGCTCGGGCAGCCATGTTGCCGCTGAAGCCGGTTTACACTGAGATAATTCATACCCCTTCGTTTGAAGTGTGGTCCCAAAAAATCTTTGTTTGAAGGGCTGTCTGGCCCTTCCCCTACCCCTACCCCTTCAACCAAAAGAGAATTGAGACACCCCTACCCCTTCACGTGAACGTGAACGTGTGAAACGGAGGGGAAAGGGGAAGGGCTAAGGGGTAGAATTGGGATTGGGCCTAAATCTATAACATGTATTTACACCAATTGTTTGCTTGTCGGCATGGTTCATATACAACATATGCACTAAACACTGCCTGCCTGGGTGAGCTGTGGGAGAATGGCAGGCAGACATTGACCCATCAGTCAAGAGCTACATCTGCAAGTTGACCTTTCCGTTATACCCACTCTCCATTTCCCACTGCTCTTCAGTAATGGAGAGATGGGAGGATGAAGGTGAAAAACAGATGTCTCTGTTAAGCACAGCAGAAAACAAATACCGTTGGTTTTCTGGAGCGTCATATAGAAAGATGTTTGATTTAAGTGACACTTCAATATGTGAATATCTGTCTTATTTTTATATCTGCTTTATATATATATTTTCGATTTTTAGAATAATAATTCATAAACTATCAAACACATACATTTTAAAACATTTTACAATCATTAATGTCAAATGATGAAGCTATAGATATATTAAACTAGAATGTTAGATGTAATTGCAAAAATTGCTTAGTAAATGCATTATTGAAAATGTATCTAGCATTATTTCTTTGCAGATGCCACTTGGTTTGGTTTCTATAATGCAATTTACATGTAAGTGTGGCATAAGCATTCCAATATGATGATCATGTTAATGATGAAGATGATGATGATTATTATTCAAATTTAATATTCAACAACTTTAGTAATGTTTTGTATTTTTAGGATATCCCATTTCTGCTTTACAAGTGTGTTTCTCAACCGGGGACTGGGGCCCACTATGGGACCTTACCAAACTTTAAAGGTTTTTGCAGGAAACCATTAATTAGTATATAAGATATAGGTATAAGGTATAAGAATAGCTAAACATTAGTAGTAATTTTATTTAATTTAATTTTTTTTTCTGTTTGTTTATATGTTTGTTTGTTTGAAGAACATGCATTTCTTGAAACGTCTGGAATCATAAAATTAATTTTCTGTGAATATTTTCTCGCAGTTTCTGTTTATAACTATGAAGAGTTTTTGAAGAGTTCATTTGCAAAAACCGATAAAGGCCACTTTTTTTTTTAAAAAATGAGCTGATTGCCCTGCATTATTCTCCACATATAGCGCGATCTGAACCCTAAACACGTTTTGTCCAAAGGCATCGCGAGTTCACGTTTTACTGCGGAAGCCGACAAGCGCCCTTGTTGTTTTTGAACAGAAGCCGATAAGTCCATTTGAGCGAATCAGCGCGCTGTATTCAGGTCAGGTGACAAGGCTACTTTCACTTTGAAAAGACGTGCTAGCTGAGAAGGAGTTTCGTCAAAGCTGACTAAAAATGATCGAGGATGGATATTTCGACGAACGTGATGAACCTGTGATATCTTCTTCAGGGCTTAAAAGGAAAATAAAAACTGAAACGTTTTCACGGAACCTTGCAAAATTAGCACGTTACAATGGTGAGGGAAAAGCTTTATGATCAACATCCATACAGTTTATGATCACAACAACAACAACGTTTGTCATGCATTTACATTGTCATCTGAGGAGATTACAATGATTAAACGAGTGTTTTTTTAAAACTCTAAACATGAAATGTTGAGCTATCTGCTTTTGCCAAAAATCAAAGTTTGTTTTATAGCAAAGGCAGATAACTCCAACAGTCGAGTTATCTGCTTTTGCTATAAAACAAACGTTTAATATGTAAAAAAACATACTTTCAAATAAATTTTTTAATTACCTGTATTTATTGAAGTTATTATTACTAAATCAAAACAACCCAACTGCAGTTTGATTGATATTACTTGGAATGTGCAATAAAAAAAACAATGTGATTTCTGAAAAAATAAAAATAGAGTTATCGTTTTTTGCAAATTAACTCTTCATATTAGTTATAGTTCTGTTATGTTCTGTATTATTATGTTTTTAGGGGCCTTGGGATATAGTGTTGGACAGTGGGGCTTTCAAGTCAAACGGTTGAGAATTGGTTTAAAATGTCCAGCAGGCAAACATTTAGGTGTTTTTAGCCGTGCATTGAGTCTCACCACCACTGAAAAATCAGACATGTTGTCGGGTCTAAGTGATTAGAGAGGCGTTGAAGTGTAGGGCTCAGTTTTAGCCAATCAAGTGGGTGGTGAAATGAGGCACAAGCTTATCCATGTAACAACATCTTGTCTCTGAAAGACACACTCTGACTCTCTGCCGGATATTTCATGGCTCTCTTCACCGATGAATATCTGTGGTTGCTACGGTGTTTCTAGAGACAAAGACGCCTCCGTCCCTCTCCTTAAAGATGGTATCTATGGTAACTGCTGGGATCCCACAGCTGTAACAGTGTCGCTATTTTCAGAGTTGGTTAATCAGAACAAATGAAAACATGCTTTATTATTTCTCTCTCACACACCTTATGAGCTGGTAGCGCGCGACTTCAAAATGTACTATTCCGGCTTACCTTGGTCCACTTGTGTCAGCTACATCTTGTCTGGAGGCTCTGAGGCTGAGAAATGAATGACACTAGTGAAGAAATGGCAGGGCATGTGTAATGGATAGGTGAGATGTAGATTAGAGAGATCTAAGAATATGTCAGCCAATTGAAAGTGTTTACAGCATTTCTTCACCATGGTTACATAAAAAAAATAAAAAATTAAGAGTGGGCATGTATTTATGTGAGAGGCTAAGTGGGAAAACTTGGGTTAGGTGCAAGCTCCAGAACTATTAGTTATTTGGTTGTTTTGTTATTTTGTTTTATTTATGCTTTTTTAGTTTTATTTTATTTCTTGTTTTTTGCTTTGTTGTATTAAGTTGTATCAGTGTAGAATTCCATAGCTTTGTTTACACAACCGTATAGTACGGCATCACCGGCACCAGCTGAATCTCTTCTGTAGCTTTTCATGATAGTCCCACCCTCTCCTCTGACCCTTCTTCACAAGAAAGATAATTTCATTGCACTTCTTTATTCATGGTCCGATCTTTGGTTTTATTTTAACACAGTTCTGAAGGGCCCTCTGACACCTTCTGCTGCAGTCCCATCAAATTTGCAAAAAGAAGGACATTGGTTTTCTAAACACATTGAAAGACTGTCTGGAATTGACAGTCAGTGTTTGGCGTCAACATCTCACAAAAGAGAGCCTGCCTCCCTTTTCAGTTAACACAAATGTCTTGGTTAAAAATCTCCTCACATGAGTTAATTGCGGTGTTGGCGTACATTCGGCAGATGTATTGAGCCAGAAAACACTTGACGTGTTTCTGTCTCTCTCATTCTCTCTTCTCCTTTTTCATTCCCTCCATCTTCTACGTTCGGATTGCTCAGCTGACATGAAACAAATGACTGCGAGTTGAGATCTGGGTGCAGCTGAGCCACTGTAGATTGATTTAAAGTGAATTGCTTTCATTTCTACACTGACGATACGTCGCTGCTCGTAAACAAACTTCTCTGGAGAGGAAATGAGAAAATTGTAATCAATGCTGGAGAACCCGCAAGCAGACATTTATTTCTTTGGATTAGGGCAGTTAGAAGAAATTAGACCTCAGGACAAACATCAGGAGAAGATATCTCAGTGGGAAGCAGTTTAGTGGGGTTGTGCTTATGTTTTATTGAATGCCGCTTATTGCCTCTGACTTGCAGTGACGGACACTCTTCACGCGTCTGGCTGAAAGGCCGTTTTTATGTCAATAAACATTGGTGCATTCACCCTTGTGGAAGGAAAAATAGCGCCACACTTGTCTTCCGGAGACAGACCATTACTCCCTCATTGTATGCTGAGCTTTTGTGTTGTAAATAATGCACACCGGCTTTTACACAAGGTCGCCATTGCCTTTTTGGCTGTGTGCCTTTTTTGTTGTTGCTTATTTCCTCTTAAAAGGCAACATTCTGTGCACTGAAAAAAATAACTCAGAAGTTGAAAGTTATTTTCACAATTAATTACAAAGAAACATCAAGCAGCACTTTCAATTAAATTGGAAATTTTGAAGTAGAAAGACTGAAAAAGTAGAAATGTACTTTATTAATCTTTATTTAAAACTTTACAGTACAATTTACAGTGTGAAATAAGGAGTAAAAATAGATTTACAGATTTGCTGGTTTTAGAGGTGTTTTGGGCTGGTAGTCTGTGTTTATTTTAAGACAAGCAAACTATCTTTGGTGGTTTAAGATGCTCTGTGTGTGTTTTCTCCACAGGATTGGAAATTACATAAAGGGATGTAACACAAAATAAGTCTCACTTTTTTTTGTCCATACAGTGAAAGTCAGTAAGGTCCAATGTTGTTTTTAGCCAACTTGTCTTTTATTGAATGGACAAAAACAGAAGAAGTAAAGTCCTGCAGGTTTTTGGAACCTACATGAGGGTCAGTAAATCATGACAGAATATACATTTTTGGGTGAACTAGCCCTTTAGGTCGCAATCATTCATACCTAACATTACCAAATCCATTCCATGCATTTATTATTTTCTTTCTCCATATTCTCATGTTCTGTCTGTCAGGATGGCCTAAACTAACCTCTGAACAGCCCTCTGTCCATATAGAATGTTATGTCTTCCCATGCCATAATTTTACCTCTGAGTTTAGCACCAGTGACCCCTGCTCAGACATTACCACAGGGATTCATCTGCTGGCTGCCCGTAAATCAGTGCTGGTGTCTACATCCTTATCTCTTCCAACAGTCCTCAAGGGAGGCCCAAAGGCCGAGAAATAGATTAGCAAGCTGCTCTAAAAGCAATCTCTCCTAGCTTCTCTCGATTGTGTCGCCAGCTTGGGTTTGTCTTAGACTCTAGAATGCAGTTACAGCAAATTTGGCCTTATGTACCTTCTTTATGGTGATTGTAACGTAGTTCATAGTTCGGGAAGAAGGAGGAGGGAACTGGCGAACATTTAAACCAAACTTTAATCAAATAAACAAACACAAAATGAAAGTAATGCGGCAGCCCCTCGCGGACGACTGCCGCACACAAAACACAAAATAAACTCCAGGCCTGGTCCTCTCTCCTCCGACACTGTCGTCACTCCTCCCTTTTATCTTTCCGGAGCTCCTCCGTGAGACTCGAGACCGGTGAGTGGTCCAGGTGTCGCTCATTATCATCAATTACTCCACTGGCCTCGCTCCGTTCCCACGGCTCTCGGCCCCGCCCCCACTCGTCACAGTGATAAATACCAGAGATGCTACATGTTGCCTCTAAACAGCCCTTGTGTGAAAGAAGAGCTGTCTGGGTTTTCTTTTCCTTTGTCTTTTTAGTAGCAGAATTGCACCCCAGCTTAAAATTTACATTTCAATTGCCTTCCATTTGTATGCTTCACAATTAGGCGCATCGCTCATACGCAGCAGAAAAAAACTAAAGTAGCACAATGAGTATTTAACAAGCATTATGGCAGTTCTAAACAAGTACAGCCCAGGTCTAGCAGAGCAAGCAATGCATAGACCTTAGTCAGTGTAGCACGATATTTAATTTCTGACAAGAATGAGAAATAGGCTGTGAGAAATAGAAGTACAGTGTGTTCAATGGGCTGTACTGTTGTTTAACAACACATAAAACAGTGGTCTGCGACCTTTATACAGCTCATGCCATTGTAAACACTGGAGGTCTCTCACCTTTACTTATTAATTTGCGTTCAATTTTTAAACAAGTTTGAACATCTCATGTTTATTGATGCCACACATTTTGACTCATCAGAGTAGGAGAATTAAACAGTGCAAACTCATAAGACCCATTAAGCACTGATAAAAGATACAAATAAAAGAAAGTGTTTTAACAGTACCTCGTTTTGTTGTACGACAATGCAATTTGGAGTAAACTGTCTCCCAATGTGCTGTGCAGTATATAAAGATGCATGTTTGCATTTGGCACTGGTGTATAAGGCCAGGCAGTCTGGGCTCAAATGAGATTAATTCACACAAATAGATGACATGAGTGGCAGAGGTGAAATGTGAGGATGTGGATTCACCATTAGGAGTAATTTGTGTAAGATTACAGCCATAGGAAGCCTTGGTACAGATGGGCTTTTAATGGTAATGTTGTCAGCATTATAGAAATGCAGCTCAAAAAAAAAAAAAAAAAAAGTGGTTGCTAATTCATATTCTCAATAAAAAGTAGTTTTTGAGTGGCTGTTAATATACCACAATTAATACTGTAGGTGAAGCACTAATGGTCACTTGTCAATCATGAAATTCATAAACTATTATCATTGACAGGAATGTTGGGGATTGTTTAGGACTACATTGTTTACAGGTGCATCTCAATAAATTAGAATGTGGTGGAAAAGTTCATTTATTTCAGTAATTCAACTCAAATTGTGAAACTCGTGTATTAAATAAAATTCAATGCACACAGACTGAAGTAGTTTAAGCATTTGGTTCTTTCAATTGTGATGATTTTGGCTCACATTTCACAAAAACCCTCAACAAATTAGAATACTTCATAAGACAATAAAAAAAACTTTTTTGTGAATTGTTGGCCTTCTGGAAAATAAGTTAATTTACTGTACATGGACTCAATACTTGGTTGGGCCTCCTTTTGCATGAATTACTGCCTCAATTCGGCGTGGCATGGAGGTGATCTGTTTGTGGCACTGCTGAGGTGGTATGAAAGCCCAGGTTGCTTTGATAGCGGCCCTCAGGTCATCTGCATTGTTGGGTCTGACGTCTCTCATCTTCCTCTTGACAATACCACATATATTCTCTATGGGGTTCAGGTCATGCGAGTTTGCTGGCCAATCAAGCACATTAACACCATGGTTATTGAACCAGCTTTGGTGCTTTTGGCAGTGTGGGCAAAATCCTGCTGGAAAATGAAATCAGCATCTCCAGAAAGCTTGTCAGCAGAAGGAAGCATGAAGTGCTCTATAATTTCCTGGTAGATGGCTGCGTTGAATGTGGACTTCAGAAAACACAGTGGACAAACACCAGCAGATGACATGGCAGCCCCAATCATCACTGACTGTGGAAACTTCCCAACGGACTTCAGCAACATGGTTTAGGTTGCCTCTCCAACTCTTCCCCAGCTCTGGGGACCTTGATTTCCAAAATGACAATGCAAAATTTATTTCATCTGAAAAGAGGACTTTTGGTCCACTGTGTTTTATCAAGTCTAAAGTCAATGCAGCCGTCTACCAGGAAATTTGAGATTACTTCATGCTTCCTTCTGCTGACAAGTTTATGGAGATGCTGATTTCATTTCCAGCAGGACTTGGCACCTGCCCAAACACTGCCAAAAGCACCAAAAGCTGGTTCAATGACCATGGTGTTAATGTGCTTGATTGGCCTGCAAACTCGCCAGACCTGAACCCCATAGAGAATCTAAGGTGTATTGTCAAGAGGAGGATGAGAGACACCAGACCCAACAATGCAGATTACCTGAAGGCCGCTATCAAAGCAACCTGGGGTTCCATACCACCTCAGCAGTGCCACAAAAAAATTACCTCCATGCCACGCCGAATTGATGCAGTAATTCATGCAAAAGGAGGCCCAACCAAGTATTGAGTACATATACAGTAAATGAACATACATTCCAGAAGGCCAACAATTCACTAAAAATGGTTTTTTTATTGGTCTATGAAGTATTCTAATTTGTTGAGAATGTGAATTGGGGGTTTTTGTTAAATGTGAGCCAAATCATCCCAATTAAAAGAACCAAAGACTTAAACTACTTCAGTCTGTGTGCATAGAATTGATTTAATACACGAGTTACACAATTAGAGTTGAATTACTGAAATAAATCTACTTTTCCACGACATTCTAATTTATTGAGAGACAACATGATGCTGTAGAACATTAATATAATTTCCGTACAATGGTTAGCAAGGCTTTAACAATTGTGTAACAGTTGTGTGAGTTTTTGTTTTTGATCGGCGTTATGATATTTAATGAGCAATGAATTTGTCAAACTTTTAATTAAATGTATTGAAGTCAATTTAGCACCAGAGCAGTAGTAGTTTCACATCGTATTCTAACTTACATTTCTGATGGCTAAATTAAGTCGAGAAACATTGACATTGTTAACAAGTGTTTTAGGTGGGTGTTATCATGTTAAACATAATTTGTGATGTCAGCATGTTTGCAAACCAAACCAGAGAGCATGTCCACCTTCATACCATTCACTTTCCTGCCATATGACACTGATTTCACAGTCAACAAGTGTTATTGAGGACATAAAAAATATGCTGTTGATTGATGGATTTTTTTGTTCGGTGTGCACTTGAATTTTATATTAAATGGCAAAACTGAAGCCCAATTTAGATGGTAATTGTTTTACATGGCAACATTATTCAGTTTCAGCATTTACAGATGCTAGTCAGTGATTTTAATGCTGTCTAGATAGAAAATATCTGTGTTTTTCTTCCACCACCCAGGAGAAAATTTCCAGCCAAATTGCTACTGTTTTATGACAAGCATGTAGTAATTTAATGCCTGTCTCAACTGACATGTATTAGTTTACGTGGTGGAATGGAGGAATTTATTCATTTTAAGTTGTCACCACTAAGTCCCACATGGATGCTGTTTGACAATTTTGAGTATGGGTATTTGGACATTTCGCTCAATGGATGCTTATTTTTGCCTTTTTAAGATTAACAATGGCCCTGTATGGAATTCATATGAGTGTAGTATGAACCATGTGTAGGTTGAAAGTCTTAACTTTAGAAACATTGTGGTGAGTTTTGGCTGTTAACATAAATGTAAATTTTTAATAAATGTGGGTAGATGTTCTGAACAAAGTAGTATTAGCAAATAAAAAAAAAATAAAAAAAAATAAAGATGGCTTTGCTTAATTTTTCAGTAGTCCACCTTAGTTTTCTGGAATTATGTGGTTTTGAGTCCTATGAATAGCTAAGCTCATGTGTGTGTAGAATGAGATTAAGCATTTTATTAGAATCAGAGAATCAGTAGGCCTATAGAATAATCAAACGCAGTTGTAATGTATACATGATGCCTGTTTTAATAATTATGTACCTTGTCAACCCACAAAATAAATTTTTGTGTGAATACATGAGCTTTCTCATGGAGAAGCAATGCCCATGTTCTTTTACAGATGTTACCCTGAAGGTGTGTTAATATTTACCTTTATTCGTAGAGTTTTTTTGCAGAGGAAATCCAGTGATTTCAGTGGGAATCCCCGTTATCTGGAATTTCAGGGGAAGATGAAAGATTTCCCCACACTGATTTGGCAATGGTTTCAAGTTGGCCACGTGAAATCACAGAGCTGACAAGCAGAAAGCTGCATGGTTTGAAAGGGAAAAATTTGAAATTTGCCTGCAGAATATCACCAAAATTGTAATAATGTAACTACACCTTGAGAAACAGTTACAGGTTTATGGTATCATGTATTAGTTCCCTCCTGCAGTAGCGAGTCCCATTAGATGTCTGCAGTGGATAACTTTAAGAACACTGTTTTTCATTCCAACACTCATGGTATTTGACAACCCGAAGCCCACATATAACTGGCCAAGCTTATTGTGTTCCCTTATCAGCAGTAGATCCTGTTGTTGGGGGATTCAGGCAGATTGAGTAGATATCTTCCAAAACCCATCTGAGATGAGATGTAACAAGTTTCTGTCGGGTGATTTTTAAAGTCTCTGAGTTACAGCACCTTGTCTTTATAAATCCCTTGTGTTCCAGAAAATTCCAGATTCACTTTGACACTAGTATCTAGTGATATTCAGATCTTGTAGAGTGTGCTTTAGTATGGCCAACCATGTATTCTATGGAAGCGTCAGTAAGGAAGAGAGACCTGTCACACATGAGTATGTATGCACACACACTCTTGCACGCTCACTCTCACTCATTCTCACTCAATCTCAGTATAGTCCCCAGGGCAGCACTGCATAGAAATAAACTTCCTGTGCACCACTGCCAGGAGTAGCGGTGGGAAGTACGCTAGAATGATCACAACATTCCTTCGTCACTCTCCTTTCAAAACCTTTCCTTCCATTTAATAACAATCTGTTATTGTTAGTATTATTATTTTAAGAAGCAAAAAACTAATCCCGTACACTATGCAAAAAAAAATCTAAATATTTTTTAAACTACATTTCGGTCCTGATGAAGGTCATGCGACCGAAACGGAGTTAATAAATATTTAGCTTGTTTTGCATATAGTGTGCGGGATTTGTTTTTTGCTTCTTAGTTTTTGACCTGGTTGTGTCACGGTCAGTGCCACTGTGAGGAGCGCAGAACAAGGAACGAGTAGACCAGGAGTACGAAACAAAGGGATTTATTCTTGTCACAGGGAATCACACGTAGCACGAGGAGAAGACATCAACATACAATTCCAGACAAGGGAGAACTGAATGGACTAGAACTAAATAGGGTAGATAACGAGGGGCAGACAGGTGAGGAGGATGACTAATAATGAGACACCTGAGACAAATCAAACTACATTGGGACAGGAACATGAAGGACCAAATAAGGAAAACAGGAACCCAACGGGAAAATACACGTGACAGGTTGGTCTTTGCCTCCAACGCACCTATCTATTGTTGTCAGGTGTGCAGAGTTTATTTGTTAAAGTATTAATATTTAAAAAATTGGAATTGATTCAGTCTTAGTGCAACACAAATAAGCCAACACAACAAAGCCAGTGATAAAACCAGGAGTTTGGAACTCATTTGGGGTAGGGGCACCATTGTTCAGACTATTACATTAAGCAGGCCGAGAACAATCAGAACCTTACGCGTCTTGTCGCAAGCAATTTTTTTGTCCAAAAAATCCTCTATTGTGTGGTGTCATTACGATTATTTAAATGCTCCCGATCGAGACGGAGCGTCACCGAACTCAAATCGTAAATATCAAACATGTTTGATATTTACTTGATCGGTCTGCCTCTGACGTGATACCCACGATAGCCAATGAGAGCGAGCAAGCGTTACCTATCGGATGTTGCGTGCTTCTATAGCTGAAACTTGGCAGCCACAAACATGCCATGAAAGCAGAGAACATCACCCATATTCTTTTCTATACTTTGTTTTTCTCTGTACAACAGAATGCGCGCCGGGAGAGCCAGCTGACAACATCAATTGTCCTCTATTTGTTTTTTTTTCTCTAGTTACGTTTGATCTCGCGAGTGTCGTGAGATCTCTTGTCACTGTGAAATCGTTCCTACAATCAAAAAGTGTGTGGTCTCATGGTCTGGTCTAATCATCTAGTCAGTGTGCTTTCAGAGGATTAAGGCTAAAAATCGGTTGAACTGTCTTCATGTCTGTGGTCTCCCATGGTTTTAAAATTGTTTAAGATTTGAAAATCGTCTAGTGTGCAGCCAGCTTAAGTCTGTCTTAATGCTAACATTCAATGCTAGTGTACCTTTGGAAAGGGTGTCGCCCCAGTGACAGGTGTTGTACTTCATTCATTTATTCATTCCAGTGAATAGCAGACCGACATCGATAGATTTGTGTTCAAGCCGGTGACCCCAGTAGGATACTTCCACAGCAGCACAGCTCTATCTGTCTGGGAAGTCCAGTGATTTGGCAGCTTTTTCATCAGGGTCCACTCACAGTGTAGCCCACACACCACTAGATCTGCTGCTCCAGATGTAGAGCCAGATGTGAATGTCTATAGTGAATACAGTAAGTGGATTGGGAGAGTGAGACTGACAGTCCATAAGCTCCACTGCATGTATTTAATTTGAGATGAACTCACAAAAAGAAATACCCAGCAAGGTTTGAAGTCATTTCTCGGCCATTTCTTGTTCTCCTTCATTGACACTCTTTAAAGTCTTAAGTCCTTAAGGGGCCGTTTACACAAGATGTATTATTGCATTCCATCTGTGCTGTTTTTTTAAGTTATGTAGGTATTTTGGTCTACATATACTGAACAAAATTATAAACGCAACACTTTTGTTTTTGCCCCCATTTGTCATGAGCTGAGCTCAAAGATCTAAGACTTTCTATGTACACAAAAGGCCTATTTACCTCAAATATTGTTCACAAATCTGTCTAAATCTGTGTTTAGTGAGCACTTCTCCTTTGCCGAGTAATCCCCCACCTCACAGGTGTGGCATATCAAAGATGCTGATTAGACAGCATGATTATTGCACAGGTGTGTGTGCTTTAGGCTGGCCACAATAAAAGGCTACTCTAAAATGTGCAGTTTTATCACACAGCACAATGCCACAGATGTCGCAAGTTTTGAGGGAGCGTGCAGTTGGCATGCTGACTGCAGGAATGTCCACCAGAGCTGTTGCCCGTGAATTGAATGTTAATTTCTCTACCATAAGCCATCTCCAAAGACAGACCACGTGTAACCACACCAGCCCAGGTCCTCCACATCCAGCATCTTCACCTCCAAGATCGTCTGAGACCAGCCACCCAAACAGCTGCTGCAACAATCGGTTTGCAAAACCAAAGAATTTCTGCACAAACTGTCAGAAACCGTCTCAGGAAAGCTCATCTGCATGCTCGCCGTCCTCATCAGGGTCTCGACCTGACTGCAGTTCGTCGTCTTAACCGACTTGAGTGGGCAAATGCTCACATTCGATGGCATCTGGCACTTTGGAGAGGTGTTCTCTTCACGGATGAATCCCGGTTTTCACTGTACAGGGCAGATGGCAGACAGCGTGTATGGCATTGTGTGGGTGAGGGGTTTGCTGATGTCAATGTTGTGGATCGAGTGGCCCATGGTGGCAGGGTGGGGTTATGGTATGGGCAGGCGTTATGGACAACGAACACAGGTGCATATTATTGATGGCATTATGAATGCACAGAGATACCGTGACGAGATACTGAGGCCCATTGTTGTGCCATTCATCCCCGACCATCACCTCATGTTGAAGCATGATAATGCACGGCCCCATGTTACAAGGATCTGTACACAATTCCAGGAAACTGAAAACATCCCAGTTCTTGCATGGCCAGCATACTCACCAGACATGTCACCCACTGAGCATGTTTGGGATGCTCTGGACCGGCGTATACAACAGCGTGTTCCAGTTCCTACCAATATCCAGCAACTTCGCACAGCCATTGAAGAGGAGAGGTGGACCAACATTCCACAGGCACAATCAACAAACTGATTAACTCTATGGAAGGAGATGTGTGCACTCGTGAGGCAAAATGGTGGTCACACCAGATACTGAATGGTTTTCGGACCCCCCTGGACCCCCAATACAGTAAAACTGCACATTTTAGAGTGGCTTTTATTGTGGCCAGCCTAAGGCACATCTGGGCAATAATCATGCTGTCTAATCAGCATCTTGATATACCACACCTGTGAGGTGGATGGATTATCTCGGCCAAGGAGAAGTGCTCACTAACACAGATAATATTTGAGAGAAATAGACCTTTTGTATACATAGAAAAATTCTTAGATCTTTTGAGTTCAGCTCATGAAAAATGGGGGCAAAAACAAAAGTGTTGCGTTTATAATTTTGCTCAGTGTAGGTAGCAACTTTGCATAGCATGCAAATAGTGCACTGCACGAGAGACACAGCTCATTTAAACTCAGTTCCTGGAGGGCCGAAGCCTTGCAGAGTTTTGTTCCAACCCTGCTCCAACACACATACCATGTAGTTTTCAAATAAGCCTGAAGGACTTGATTAGTTGGATCAGGTGCGTTTAATTAGGGTTAAATCTAAACTCTGCAGGGCTCCGGCCCTCCAGGAATTGAGTTTGACACCCCTGCAATAGAGTTTATTGTTAGCATGTTGTTAAACTAAGGATGTGATACTCTGTAGGTGATAAATTCTTCCAGTTGAGTTCATTATTAGCATGTTGATAAGCTAGTATGTGATACGCTAAAGTCCTGTTTAGACTAAGAAAGATAATTATAATGATAACTGTATTAGCGCCCAGAGCAATGTACGATAATGTTCTGTTTATTGTAAGCATGCACAGCAGTTATGTCGTCTGCCGCTTTAAATGCTCAAGCTCTTTAAAGTCAGGTGGATTCTAATTGGATGTTCATTTCTTTCTTTCTTTTTTTTTCTTTATTTAATCAGCAGCTGGAAAATAATTGCTTTGAAAGTGATTCCAACCAAATTGTTCCTATGTGTCGCCATCATTGTAGTTGTGGTGTGGACTCCCTGTTGTCATATAGTTGGAACTGTTGTTGAAACATCATATTTATCGTTGTAGTTATCTTTGTGTAAATGAGCCTTGATACCAAAAACATTCATTCTAAATAAAATTTCTACATTTTTAATTAATTGGACTTTGCCTCATCTGCCATCTTTATTTGTTTTTCACTGAGTTAATTGCAGTGCATCCTTGGATAGCTTTTTCAATGAAGGATACATGCAGAAAATGTTAGCATGTGGCTAAAATGAGGTATATGGTCTTATAAACCTTATGTAGCTCCGCCCTTTTTTGTAGCCCTGCGCTCGTCGTTGGTTGCCTTCTGTCTTCTGGTTTGTATTTCTACAGCGTGAAGGTAAGGTCGTATGAATTGATGAATGAACCGCTCGTTCTTCCAGGTCTACTGAAATTTGTTATGACACCCGCTTCAAGCACTACAACTCACATGGTAAAGTAAATCCACTTCACCATCTAAATACTCTTCAACAGCAATGTTATAGAGCTAATGCAAAAAAACGGAATTTCAAAGACAAAATTCTAAAAATGGCTGCGCACTTGTTTCTTTGACACATAAGGTCTATAAGGGTAGCATAAACAAGTTGTCTATATTTTCAGAATGTTTTTGAGTGCATGTGTGATGCCTTAATCTCCATTCAATACTGTAGATCACTGGAATGGAGTTGAGGTAAACCATTCCAGAGCCACTTATACACTTAATAGTAGATTTATCTTGTACAGTAATATATCTTCAGACCCCAGTAAATGTAATTTCACAGTCAGTACTTCGATATGTTTGCTTTATTCAGGGCTATTCAGCTTAAGATGGCTCCCTGGTTGGGTGCCTTGCTCAACCCCAAATCCATTGCCTTGACAACAGTAACTTGCACCAGTCACAGAATGTCTGCCAAGCTAAACTCAAATAAAAGCTACAAGCAGGGGCACCACAGGAATGTTCCATCTGTTTTGTTACATTATACTCTTAGTGAGGATTAACAATGGTATGACCACATCCTCCCCACCTTGAGGACGATCTTGGACCAGTTTCAATAACTCATCTAATGTATATAATCAAGTTTAGTGTCTATATGTCTCTCCTGTCTGAGGGTTACTTTTTTGAGTCTCTCTCAAAAAGAACCATTTTTAATTAATATAATCTTGGCAGCTAGTCTTGAAATCTTGGAATAGTCTTGAGTACATCCTGGGGGTTTTGTTATACAATGAAACATGGGCTTTATATTGAAGTGCTGATTGGTTTGTAGGGGATGCTTGTACCTGTCACTCAGACAAATGACTTGTCTCCTCCGGATCAGCCTGATGCGCATTATAGCCCATTCACTGCATCTGATAATGCCCTTGAAACTGCCAGCCATCAGCTTTAATGTGGCGTACGAAAAACGAGCAGGCGTTTGAGTGTGTTAGTATGAGTTTTATGTATTATTGTAAATGCTTTTTGGAGGGTGTGTAGATCTGAAAGGTCTGGGGAGTGGGAAGGTTCTGTAAAAATATGTTGTGACAAACACTTTCATGCAGAACCGGTTGTTTTGTGCGTGAAGCACACCGATGTGACAGATTCTTTAAGCTGTAGGTCATGATTAGGCCAATAGTCTAATAAACCGTAATCACACGCAAGGAGCTCAAGGAGTCACAATATTCCTAATGCTGTCGTTTATAGACTGGGTTGAGGTCACTGACTGACACGGGGCTGTTCACCAGCGGGAGATTATGGGAGTAATTTACCTTGAGCTTGACGGTGCCAGTGGTTTAACCTAAAGTCTCCAATCCAATTAGATCCGGATGCTCACCCTAGATCTGCCACACACAGACCTCTCAGTGACCTACATATTATAGGCTGTGCAGGGTTCATTTTAAATCTAATGTGATTAAATATATCTACAGCATGGACTAACTGCAGGTTAGTTTGAGCAGTTGCCAGCCATTCTGCATAAGAGAACAGTTACTGGCTTCACTGCAGTAGGATGCAATTGTCACAAATATAGTTCTTTTTTAAACAGGAGTAACATTGTGTTCTGTAACTAACTCCCTTGAAGTTTAAGAACTTGCACCTACATTTTGTATTTCATTTGCTGGTGTATCAGTGGTGGACGAAGTACACAAATCAAGTACTTGAGTAAAAGTACAGATACGTATAATAAAATATTACTCCAGTAAAAGTAAAAGTACTCCTTTATCAATTTTACTCGCGTGAAAGTACAAAAGTACTACATTTTTTATGTACTTAAGTAAAAAAGCACTGATAGATAGATTTATTTAGCAATTTTATATAGGCTGCTTAATTAAATTTTATATTAGCACATATTTTTTATAATCTCCCTGCTCAAAATGCCTAAAAAAAAATTCCCAAAATAACCACTATATTGAGTCAATATATATTTTTGTTGATATGGACTACATTGACAAGAGTGATGTAGTAATGTTCACTATGAAGCTTACACTGCGAAGTACCTGAGAGAAAACAGATGTGACCATCTGATTTTCACCAGTAAGAAAAAGTGTTTTAAAGCTTGTTGTTTTGCAGATTATCACCGTTATATATGACATGATAATAAGGCCTGAAGTTAGGAAGAACATTTTAAGGAAAATATAATTATATTTTCATGATTTTTTTCTTCTCAAACCTTGTCTATGGTGTAAAAACACCCCTGGCCAAATGCCCCCAGCGGGCATCACTTCCCACTTTGATAATTACTGTAGTTACCATGTTCTGAACATCACATCCTTTATTTTCCCCCAGATGTAATCTATCTAGGTGGTTGAACAAAAATATTTGGACTTTATTATTTTTTTAATTACCTCAATTTAGCACCAGCAAGCTTGTTAGCTAGACAGTTAGCATCAGCTAACAATATTTACTTATTTTCAGTATGGTTATGAATAAACATTCATATCTGTCTACTCGGCTAGTTAATCCAAACAATATAAAAATGTATACTGTTGATAAACAATATAAAAACAGACATCACATAGGGCTAAATGCGTAGCATTTTAATAAAACTGTTAACATTACAGCAGCGGGGAATATGAACGTGCATGAGTTATTTTATTTAGTATGTTTTATTTTAATGTTTGTTTTTTTTTTAACCTAAAACATAGAGACACTGATGTTGATGTGTCTGCACTCAAGCATTTCAGTGGGCTTAAATAGATCACCCTTTACAGCAGATTTAGTTCACAAACAACTGACAGCTTTGACCTAAATATGATTTTCAGTTACATAATTAATCCTAAAATTCGACATTAGTAACTTATTTAGCAGCATCTCCCCCCCCCCCCTCCAGTCGAATGAGCGATCACAAGATATCCCGGGTTCTTACTGGAATTAATTTCACTGGAGACTCGCATAAAAGGTTCATTGAATCAGGAGTTGTCGAATCGGAACAGCTGCAATCGTTCATTCTAATCGTGGATATGAATCGTTTTGGTGCAATTGCGAACGATTAAAAGTGAATGAAAAGATGTTCATTTATTGATAAGACACCGCTTCTGCGTGTCGGAGCATGTGATATATTATAATGAGTAACAATATGTTTTATGAAATGTAGTAGAGTAAAAAGTATGACATTATGCTTTGGATTGTAGTGAAGTAAAAGTAAAAGTTACTAAAAAAAAAACTACTCCAGTAAAGTACAGATACTTGAAAAATGTACTTAAGTACAGTAACGAAGTAAAACTACTCCATTACTGTCCACCACTGTAGTAGTGTATGAATAGGACGGTTGAGTCACACAACACAGCTGTCATTCCCAAACACTGACATTGTGAGAGTGTTTTATTCATGAATTTTTGTGCTTCAAGGAGTTGATTATTTTTCCTTCTTTTTGTTGAAGGTCACATTAAAATTGACTTGGAAACATTTTGCAATGCATTCATAATTACATTTTTTCTACTTTTCAAATAGGCTTTGTTTTACCCTTGTCCCAGGGCCAAATTTTCAGTCTTAAAATTTGAAAAACCACCATATAAACATGAATTACATTTTAAAACTATGATATTCTAAACAAAGAATTAAGTAATCATAAATTAAGTATTTGTGTGGAACTGATTTATCAGTTTGTTTTAAATTATTACTGATTGTCATTTCCACCACCATACAATTTCACCAATAATAAATCTATTTGCTTATTTGTAAAATATTAATATTCAAATATATCATATTCATAATGTCAAATCATGCAAAAAGTTTGAGAGCACATAATTTTAAATATGGTAGAAATGACTGTGGTAAAAATGTCCATTACTTAAAGAAAAAAGTATGTACAGTATATAAACTGTAAGAGTAATACAATTTGAAAATAGAGTGTATTTTTTCTAAGTCCACGAGGTCAAACGTGTCTATAGTTCAAGAAACATTTCCAAACAATGGATCTTTGAATTTACTTTAAAGGTGCAGTAAGCGATTTCTTAGAAACACTGTTGATATTTGAAATGACTAAAACAAACACACACCTGCCATAAACATGTTATGCAAACAGGCCCCCTGGTTGGCTACAAATGTGTTTTGGTCCTCAGTCCGATCCACTTTTTACAGCATTTCTCAGAAATCGCTTACTGCACCTTTAAGAATCTGTAGTCAATTATGCATTTGTAAAGCAAAATGTGAAATTTGTAGACTTCCTCAAACAATGTCTTCAAAGTCTATGCAGCTGCACAAGTCTAAAGTGATGAATGACGTGCAGAAGCATTTGTTGTGTTGCCATGTGTTGTAATGTTCAACATTTTGTGCTCTTCAGCTTCCTGTGCCTGCCTACCGTAACCCCATTGGCCTTACACCCTGCCTCTTATTTATTGTATTTGTACCTTTCAGGCTTTATGTTGACCTTTTGAAGAGTGTCTGAAATGTCAGCAGCGCGTAGACTGTCTGCAGTCTACAGTTGGATGGTATTGGGGACTATGCTGTTGCTGGCTATTTCAATTTTAACTGGTGTGATTGAGCTTAAGGGAGTTTTCTTTTCTTTCCCTCTCTAGCCAACAGTCTCACTGTCTTTCTGAATTTTGTTAGAAAAAAGGGCCCTTTCAATATTTTAGTCCTTGCAAGCAACAGTGGATCTAAGCATTTATTGGTACAGCAGTCTATAAAGGCTGAGACATCTCTGGTCTTTTGTACAGTGTTCACATGGATGAGTAGACCTGAAACCTTCAACCCCTGGCCGTAATTTCTTTGAAACTAGACAATTTATTTTGAAGCAGAAAATGGGAATGGTGACTGTGTCCATCTGGTGGATATCTGTCAGTGCTCGACATGTTTACATCGAGACATGATTTATAGAATTCCTGAGTTTGTTTGGCTTCGCACAGAGAATTGTTTGCTTTGGGTATTGAATAATGAAGCATTCTAATGGGAGCAGCTGTCAGATAGGATCTTAATGTTGTCAAATACACAGAATACAAAATAATCCGATATCAGCATGGTGAATGGAAGCAGCTGTGCGTGAGATGGTTGGGTTGGGAAGAAAGATTTTAGTCAAAGACAAGGTCCCAAATGTCTGGAGACTGTATTTATGTAGCTTATTGTTCCTTTGGTAACACAAATACAGTGTTTATTAAAAAATAGCCTGTAGTACAGCAACAAAATAAATCTACCTTATAGAACCTCAAGGTTTTTATTTTATTATTTGACAAACCTACTGAGGACAAGATAGTAGTAGTTCTTCTTCTTCTTTTTGCAGTTTACAGAGCCTCATGTTGTCACAGAGACAGGTGCGATATTTCAGGACACCTAATTCAATAGCTTCTGTCAGGTAAAGAAGATATTTTCTGAGTGTCACTCCATAAAAAATAGTTTACAGCACTTTTAAGTGGAATGCATTTTTTAATAAGGTTATTTTTAATTATTTAGTAATTTCTGAGCATGTCATGTCTTTTATCTAGTTACATTTAAACAGAAAATTATCATATATAATATCTAGTACATTATTACTATACTTGTAAAGCCTTGTTAATATGCACCATGATTTCTGCCCATGACAGTGTACTCATTTCTGATGACAGCTCAGAGTCTGTATCATGCAACACCTGTCACAAACCTGCAAGACTTGCTATCTGTTAGACCCTGGTAGTGAACTCAACACCTCCTCACTTCTTTTGACAAGTTCCAACTCACCAATTTACCTCTTCACAAAACCTTCAGCTTGAATAATCTTGAGATTTCCTAATAGAAATAGTCTTCACCAATTTTGTCAGCCATGTTGAATTTATGTTGTCGTCAAACACAATAATATGTAAAGAGGACGGTCATAAAGAATCATGGGTAAGAACCAAAGATAATCACCCATGGTGTTTTGGATTTACACTCTCAGAAAAAAAGGTACAAAAGTTCTCACTGGGGCGTTACCTTTTCAAAAGGCACACCTTTGTACCTAAAGAGTCCATATTGGTACCGTAAAATAGGGCTGCACGATATATCGTTTCAGCATCGATACGCGTTGTGTGCATCCGCGATAGTCACATCGCAGGTGTGCCATGTTAGTATAAGACGTTAATTTATACTGATTGTTTATTTGCTCACACAAAGACACGGTGTCTACACCGGACGCGACAGCTGTAGAGAGATATCCATTTTAAATACATTTAATAGCAGAGCTACTGCACGCAATTTTCAGTGCTGGAAACCCGTTTATCCTTTGTTGAAACTTCCACGTCGTCGTGGAGAGCACAGGTCACGGTCGCTTAGCAATGGCAGATGCCACGAAAGCGCAAGCTTGCACTTTGGAAAGAAGGAGAAAGTTGCGCGACTGGCGTTTTCCCACGCGTTTTAAGGCGCGACATGTGAACGGCCCCAAAGTTTGTCTACACTGGACGCGACAAAGTGACCCTTGCATATCATTTGAACTTTGTGTCAGTACGTCATAAAGAGAACGCGGCATCAGTTTACTGTCAGGGATTTGTCGCGCCACATCCAGTCAAAGTGTAGACAGACAGCATCACTGATTATAATGGATTCTATTGTATTTTGTTGCGCCGCACCGCGCCGCTCGCTTCCGGTAACACGGTGAGAGCCACACAGATGCACGTGAACTCTGATTTCTGTTCACTTCTGTGTCTATTTGTGCCTGAAATACTGTGCTCTGCAAGTATCCTTGTAAACACAGATGTTTATGGCTTAGGTGAAGAGAAACAATTGAGAAAGAAAATGGATGTTTAACAGTATATTGGTTCACCGCAGTTTAATGTTCTTGTTGCTTTCTCTGTTCATGAACGTTAATCAAACAACAAAACACAAAGCATCAAAAATCACTTCTGCAGCTTTAACACCGATTTGTTAGATTTAATTTATAGTGAGAACTATGCTGTTATTTTACATTTGATTATTACATTTCTGTACCTGAATACTGTTAGACTTACCTGAAAAATATAAATGCTTATTTAATTTGTATCTTTGTTTACCTATCATATTTATCTATGCTTGTAATTTGTTTATTTCCTATGCTGATTTACTCGCCTACAGAATCACCCCAATTGATTATTTTTTTTTCCAAATATAAAGCTATTGAAGTCATCTGATTTTTTTCATATCGCAATATATATCGCACAAAAAAAATCGCAATGTGAGTTTTTTCCAAGGTCGTTCAGCCTACCGTAAAGGTACATATTAGTACCTAAAATGTACAAGTAGTACCAGTGACAGGTCCCCCCCCCCCCCTTTTTTCTGAGAGTGTAGCATCAGACCCTGAATGGGTCATTCATTTTAATATTAGCATTTGCTATTGGAATATTTTGGACAAAATTAAGACATTTTTAAAGAAATAACTACCTTACAGGATCTCGTTTATTGTTAATTAATCATGATATAGGGCTATGCGATACCTTGTTAAAAAATGCGAAATTCGATATGCGATACGATATTGCTTAAAACGTGTAAAATCAATTTAAATGATATTTAAAAATATTTAAAAATGAAAATTATATAACCAATTTGTTTCACATTCTTTCTTGGAAAATAAAGAATCACTACAACTTCTGAAAGTGAACAGCAGTGTTATAGCATTACATAAAAAGTAATGTCACAAATCAGAAAATGTCATTTTAACGTCAGTGTGAACATACAAACAAAACAAAATGTATGACACTAATTTTATATCATTGTAACCTTGCTTTCCATACACTTTAAGTACTTCATATACCACAGCAAAAAATATAGTCTGAGAAAGTTCAAAAATGATGAAAGGCAAGGTGAACATCAGGTACAAAAAAAAAGAAAAGAAAAAGGAAACAAAAGAAATACACAAATTACAAGCATAGATAAAATAAACAGTAGTATTCAGATACAGAAATTTAATAATTAAGTGTAAAATAACACTGCATAGTGTTCACTGTATGAATTAAATTTAGATTAATCTTTGTTATAGCTGTTTTGTTGTTTGATTAACATAGTGACATATTCAGCAGCACGTATTTATAGGCTGCTGTCCCTTTAAATCCGACTGCACGGATCCAGTATAATGATACACATCCGATTTCTTTCTCAGCTGTTTACATTCATTTAAAACATAACCGACTGCGTTTACGAGAATGATCGTCGAGACGGGTACTATTGACATGATTCTGTGTGTATGAGTCTGTTCAAAAATGAGGAGATGCGAAAGTCTGAAACGTGTCTCTCTGTGTGTGCGCTTTGCACGTGTGCGGCAGAACTGAAGATACGCTGTGCGCGCGCTTCAGGTGTGAGTCTGACAGCAAGACGAGACGGCAAAGAGTTGTTTTCTGCAACTTATTGCACTTAATAACTCTTTTTAACGTCAAGCTATTCTCTGCTATATGTGTCGAACTAAAACGTTGACCTTTTGCAATGTTTTGATTTAAGTAGCCTATTATTAAAATGATTCAGATGATATGCATATTGCGATATTTTGATAATTTCGATATATCGTGCAGCCCTAATCATGAATAATGTTCAGTACATTACTGAGTGACAGTGATCTGGAATAAATCACTGGCATATCTGTGCATACACTTTTAAAAAGTAAAAAGTACTATTTGATCGTATTTCAGATTGATTAATTGTAATGATATAGCATAATTCAGTATACATTGAACCTCTGCTCCCTGTATCCTTTGCTGCTTTTACTTCCTGCATGATTGTTCATACCCAACAGAAGAGACTCACTCCCCAGACACTCATCCCCTGAGATCTGCAAGTCTGTACCACTACCGCTGGTTAAGCTTTTACACCACTTAATGAGATGGAAAGGGGTTGAGAGGGAAAGAGAGAGCCCGGAGACTTCGACTTTCATCAATGCCTTGTTTTACATTTGGAACTATGATGAGCACAGAAAGGCAGGAGATAAAGTATTTTGCACATTAATGTAATATTTAGATAATGGTGGTTATTCTCAGCCCACCAAGAGATGAGTAGGATTCTTTCTACTGAAAAAACGTTGAGTGTAAGTAATATTAGACTTGCCATGGGCATAAATTTCACAGTCGCTAATGAGCTTAAAATGTACAGTGGAGGCAAAATGTATTTGGACACTTAAGCCACATGAATGTCATTACGTTAGACAAACAAATATCAAACCAAATGGTATTTGTTATAAAGATAGCACAAAAAACTTTTCAAGCAAAACATTTATTTGTTTTTTATTTATTTGCATTTATTTGATGTCTAATGCATTTACGTTTACAGTATTAAGTGTGGCATATGTCTAAATACATTTAAGGAGCCACTAAAACCCATCTTAGGTTTCCTATGTCTCCCTGTGAAAGTGTTTGGTTCTACCGGATGATAAAAGCTGATGTCAAACGTGTTGGCATTCAGGTAGTCTCTCGCACACTCGTAAATATTCCTGAGGGAATAACTGGAGGGACTGCTTGTCCAAGGTAAGAGTGACAGGGAGAGGGATTTAGTGTTGACGGGCTATTTCGCTGCCACAGACCAGATCAATAAGGATTCTGCTGTCTGCTGTTACTTGTTGGTCATCACACACACTCATGCAGAGAGAGAGAGACTGGAGGAGAGAGATTCAATATTATATATATATTCTCATGCTTGTACTTTCTGGGAGGCTTTATTTTCCATCAAAATTCAATAAGGGTAACTGAACCTAAACTCGTAACAAAGCTATCAGAGAATTCCAGTACATACCTGCCGGCGCATGTGTTGCAACTGGATACGTGCCGTCCTGAACCAGAACCCAGCCTGGCAAGGTCGCCTGGGCCCATCTGTCACCTAACTATAGTTACCACGTTGCAACCAGAGTAGGTTTACTCGCTCCTTGTGCCCTTGTCTCTGCGGCAGGTGACACAGGTGGGGAAAGAACAGAACAAATGTGTGCCTTTATGGATATATTGTAGTTTCTGTCATCATTTACTCATGTGATATCTAATATAGCATCCTAAAAACAAAGGTTCTTCATTGGCATCTGTGGTTCTTTATAGTGGAGAGAAGGTTCTTCAGATTAATAAAAAATATATATTTTTACAACTTGGGGAAATGGTTCTTCTATGGTATCTTGGAACCTTTTTTTTCTTCTAAATAATGCCAACAGTAATGTAATCTTTTTAGATGGCTGTGTTTTAACTATTTCTTACTTTTCAGTAACCACATAAGTTTCAATTACAAGCTAGTTAGGGCATGTATTTTCACCTTGCAGTAAATAGACACTCACAAACAGAAGTTGTGTTTGAGTGTCTTAGGAAGTAATAATAGTAACAGTAGGCCACATGAGCACTTTTCTCATTAACGGATGGTACATGATTAATTATTGCTATTATTTGATACTTTGTGGTAGATATACATATCAGAGATATATCACAAAAAAATAAAATAAAATGTAGGTAGCATGAGATGAACTTCAAAATATTGCACCCTAAAGAAAGTCAATCTTTCTGGAAGTCATTGTATACTTTGCATACTTACCATTTAAATTACTGTTAATGGTTTTTAGGGTGCTTTTGGTAATTTCTGGACATTGACGGTTACTGGTTAACCATTCAGTATTATTATATGAAAAAGAGCAGGTCTCTCTGTTGTCTAGAGAAGAAAGAGAATCTTAGAGGTTTGGAACAAAATTAATGAAGTAATTGAAGAATTTTTGGATGAAGTATTCCTTCAAAGATTAGAGACACCAGAACTGAGCAACTCATTCTCTTCATTACTAAAAGCCCAAATGTTCAAATCAAACAACACAAAAGAGCAATCTAACCTTCAGCATCCTTCATGACGCAACATCTGCGTTAAGTGAAGATCCACGATATAGCTTGGGGTGTCAGATTTCTTTCATTCAGAGCTCTAAGAGTGAATAGATAATAGCACTGTGGGTTAACCCTCTCTTTGCTAGGATAAATTATCAGTGTGTGCATGAGCAAAAATCACTTGTTTAATCTGGCAATGGGTGTTTCATGAATTCATAAATTATATTTTTGTGTTTATTTCAAAGGGTCTGAGTTCAGCTGGCAATTTAATCAATCTTACAGATTCCTCTAAATACGCTTATAAAAAATTGGAGTGGAAGCCAGCAGGCTTTAGTTTAAATTTTTGGGAAAGGCTAAGTTTAGGCTGAGAAAATGGCAAGCTGTGTGTGTGTGTGTGTGTGAGTTTGCAACTTGGCGCAGATGTGTAATTGAAAGACAGCAGTGAACCTAGTCAGTCCCTTAGACCAGTGTTTCCCAACCGGGGTGCCGTCTGTCGAGAGCAGGGGTGCCGTGTAAAAAATCCTTTTTTAATATTTTTAAATTGCTAAAATGTTCAAAAAAAGCATCTATTATATAATATCCATTTCTGATGTCGCCAATAATTAGAGATGCACCGAAATTTCGGCTGCCGAAAATTAGTTCACGGCTCAGGATTCACTTTCACTTGGTGTGACGCTCTGCGTATTATCCCGATCTATGCGTGTGTGCGCTCCGCTCAGTCGTTCCACTCGTATACCGTTCATGCGAATCTGAACAGCAAAGTCCACTCAAAAATCAATCTGACAGGAAACATGGATGTAGTACAGTTTTGTTTCTGTCTGCAAGAGCCCTACTGTGTTGTAACATGGTGTGGTATATGGGAACTCTGGTAACGCTGCCCTCTCATTCATTGATCTGCTAACCGCTATGTTATGCTCACGTGTTCTGATAATAATAGCTTTCTAGGACTAAACATTATTTGGATAATTGGTAAAAAAAAAGTTAAAAATCTTAACTCTACTGTTAGACCTACCTGAAAAACTAAAAAGCAATTTATTTAATTGAAGGCCTGTCGTTATTTTTTATTTATGCTATCATTATTAATTTCTTTATTTATTAATTTATTACTGGCTGTTTACTTGTCATTTTTTTATTCAATTCAAAATTTGAAATCTCATGCTACTGCAACACAATTACCCCACTGACGTATTGATTTGCTCATATAGGACCTGTCCTTTAGTGAGGAGTGGGCTGCTAAGTGTTTGCTGTTACTTCACTCTTGACGGGTGAGCCTAGGATCTTCTGTTTGTACTAAGAGGCATCATTGTCAGTGTAGAGGGGGAAAATAAGCTAGTTTGAGGAGGGATGGTCCCGTTTCCCTGTGTTAGCAGAAGATACACACTCCCAGAGTCCTCAGAGCACAGAAACACATTCACATCATCTGAAGTCCTAAAACTGTTTGTGCCTCATGGCTTTAAAAAAGCCTGGATCTTCAAAGCCCTGATTCAAATGTTCAAACGTTCTAAACCTACAGAGTTCGTCCTCTAGTAACTGAATGGCACTGAATGTACTATAGATTACAATTACAGAAGGATTCTTGTCTGTGTATTGACACATGGCATTTGCTCAGCTCACTTTTTATACCCTTGCAGTTATTTGACACAGATTAAATGGCAAGAGAAGCAGCAAGTTTTCTGGCAGGTCTTTAGAAGACTCCCCATTCCTCTGTCTGTTGTGGTGTTCTCCCCCTCAGCAGTCGCATGTTTCCTTTTCATCTCTTCATCGTTCACTTGTTTATATTGCTGTCTGTCTCACCCAGAGCTACTGGCAACAGAGCACATCATATTTCACTCATTATGATATTCCCGCTTTCCCCTCCAAAGGTTATCTTGCTCTTCCCGCAACCACTACCTCTTCACACATATTATCTCATTAGCTACATAGAAAAGGGCAAAGGTCATGTGCACCATATCACTTGATTACACCAACTTGGCACAGTACTTCCTGTCTGTCTGTCTGTCGAGCTGTCTATTCCTCCGTCTATCTGTCTGACAGTATATTGATCTGTCTGTCGTGTCTTTCTGTCATTCCCTCTATCTATCCATCTATACACAGTATCTATTTGTCTGTCTGTCTGTCTTTCCTATTATATAGTAATTGAAGTACATTAGACCTATATAACCTAAAGGCTTTTACAGTTTGCCTTGTTGTAAATGTTTTTTTTTACAGACTTTCAATTTAAAAGTTCTCAAAATTCACATCAGTACGTTTCAGTAACATTTCATAATATGGTATTCACAGCATATTTACATAAGTACTGAGACTAATGAGACAAATACTAATGCACGCCATGCACTTACTGTATAATTATTTTGTGGCACTTGTGTGGGAGATTTTATAGAATGATTTCACATGAGACACAACTACATGGCTTTGTAAGGGGCTGAAACAGCTCATCAGTTAATTAGTATAGGGTAATTAGAACGGCAGAAGACCCTTGCAATGTGTGCAGAATACACACATGGCAAGGACATTTGAAGGACTTGTGGCCGGTTCACACAGAACGTGTGTTTGAGTTCCACTGTACTGCTTTTTAACTACTTTTTCTGTCTCCCCCCCCCCCCCCCCCCCCCCTATGGCAAGCATGTGCAACGATGGATGTTTGTTTTGTTTTTTTATACAAGCCAGTGACGGAAGTAGCTGCAGCATCAAGGTAGAGAGACTGATATTTGCACATAGAAGAGCCGCCAGATTTGCACCCATCACCCTGCACTCATTGCAAACCTGTGTTCCATCCAAATGTTTAGTAGGTGAATGCCACCAAATTGGATCCACACAATCACCTTTATTGCACCTGAGAGGAATTATCTATGTTACCTCCTAAATTTAATATTTTCCATTCCTCATTTGCAAGTTACTTTGGATAAATGCAACTACTAAATGAATAAATGTAACTTTAAAAAAGCAGTCAGAACATTAAAGTCATTGAGCGTTTAATATAAAAATATTTGCTTAGTATTTGAAAATAGATTGTCATTAAATAGTCTTTTTCATAATGTCTCATCTCAGTCCTGGTTTATTATACCTGAAAACGTCCATCATCATTCATTCATTCAGTGGTTTACCAAAAAAAAAAAGGCCACCAGAAATGATGTTAAAGGTTATTAAAGAATGTTAAAGGTTAAAGATGTTAAAGGGATAGTTCACCCAAATTTAAAAATTTCTGTCATTTATTTCATTGATAATAATAATAATAAATATATAATAAAAATATATATAAATAAACATAAACATCTGCAGTTAGAATGATTTATGAAGATTCATGGAACACTGAAGACTGGAGTATTGATTGCTGACAAGCTTTTCAGTCACAGGAATAAATTGCATTTTAAAATGTATTAAAACATGATGAATAATTTCATGTGATTATTTATTTTTTATGTCTCTTAAGATGCATCTTTTTGCAACGTAAAGATGGCTCTAAATAGTCAATTCCTCTAAATAATAATTTCCTCCTATACTTCAGAGTGACTGCTGGGCCGTCCCATACTCTAGTGACTTAATTCTATGACTTTTTATTGTCTTCTCAAAACTCACAGAGAGCATTTGTGACTCATGTGGCTTACTGTAACAGCAGAGCATATATCATTAAAATGAGATTAGGAAAAGCTCTTTGCTTGTTGTGCAGTTTGGCTTATTGTTTGAGTATAGCTTTGCCAATCTAATATAACAGTGGATAACTCATCTCCCAATGCTCTCTTGCATTCAGCTTACAGGACACTATTCTTTTTCAAAGAAATGCTAGGGAAAATGTTGAATGGTGGATGAGATCCAAACACGCGCTACTGTATTTCTAGTCTGAAGATCTCATTCTATCCCATAAACGAAGCACACACCTACACAACACTTCGCTTACAGCACAAAAAATTTTAAGCACCTGGTGAAGAAGGTTTTTGAATGAGATCCTACCATCTCCCACACAGAAAGCTCATTTCACACAGTATACAAACACCATGAAACCTACTTGAGCTGAATCGATCTGGTTCCAGATGTATGTAAGAGCAAGTCTTTTCCATCCTTTCTACATCTGGGCTGCTCGTATTTCTTTCATTGCTACACATGTTCTCCTATGTTTCTTCCCCTTCAGAGGAGCAATTACTGTCAGTACGCCATGCTGGCTCTCTCCGCACAGGTCCCTTCTTCTCCAAAGCTTCCCCTCTCCTGACACAACCTTGTGTAATTACCCAGCAAAGGATTCATGCTCCTGCCTCCACACCACCACCGCCGCCAGCCTCCTCGCCGCTTCAATTTTAATTGAATCTCAAGTGCTGATTGTGAAAGGTGACTACACCTCGAGGTCTTTCAGACATTTTTTTTTTTTTTTGGAGTGATGAGAAGAGGGGCTGAAATTGAGAGGGTTTTTTGGGGGGTATAAAAGACACCAGTGTTTTTGGTGGTCTATTCTTTGGTTTGGTTTTAATCCACTGTCTTCAGGCATTTAACACTTAATGAACATTTTTGGGTTGTTAACCATTTTGAATCATCACTTTAAAGTGATTAGCATTCAAATTGAATTATTTAGCCTTAATAACATGTTTGTACTCCCATCTGTATTATGTACGCAGTGAAAACAATGAATGCTCATTACCAGTTAAGTGAGGCGGTATTAATTCAAGGTTTACCCTTAGGCTACTATTTCACTCTATCAATTTAGATTTATTGTTTGACTCACTTCCTACTTCCTTTTTTACTGTTTCAGCTGAAATTATCTTAAGCTTTATGTTGTTCCAGAGTAGTCAGTTCTGGGTAATCTTTGCATTCAAATCTTATTCCCAATTTATGTTTGTTTGTTGATGATTGTTTTTTTTTTCATTCATTTATTCATCATCATTTCACTCACTCAATCGTGCTCACATAAACATACACATACACTACACATACACAGTCATTCTAAAAAAAATGAAAATAAATTGGGGGGTAAGGTGGCAAAATAAGTACTGTAACTTTAAAAAAATATCTTCTAAATGCAACAAAAATACAAATGTGGCATGCGTACTGTACACACACAGACGAAATATAGATCTATATATATATTATTATCTATATATATATATATATATTATTTTATACCAGGTGCATCTCAATTAAATTAGAATGTCATGAAAAAGTTAATTTATTTCAGTTATTCAACTCAAATTGTGAAACTTGTGGATTAAATAAATGCAATGCACACAGACCGAAGTAGTTTAAGCCTTTGGTTCTTTTAATTATGATGATTCTGGCTCACATTTAACAAAAACCCACAAAATTCACTATCTCAACAAATTAGAATATGGTGACATGCCAATCAGCTAATCAATCAACTCAAAACACCTGCAAAGGATTCCTGAGCCTTCAAAACGGTCTCTCAGTTTGGTTCACTAGGCTACACAGTCATGGGGAAGACTGCTGATCTCACAGTTGTCCAGAAGACAATCATTGAAACACTTCACAAGGAGGGTAAGCCACAAACATTACCAAAGAAGCTGGCTGTTCACAGAGTGCTATATCCAAGTATGTTAACAGAAAGTTGAGTGGAAGGAAGTGTGGAAGAAAAATATGCACAACCGACTGAGAGAACCGCAGCCTTAGGAGGATTGTCAAGCAAAATCAATTCAAAAATTTGAGTGAACTTCACAAGAAATGAACTGAGGCTGGGGTCAAGGCATCAAAAAGCCACCACACACAGACGTGTCAAGAAATATGGCTACAGTTGTCGTATTCCTCTTGTTAAGAGGCATCTTACCTGGGCTAAGGAGAAGAAGAACGGGACTGTGCCCAGTGGTCCAAAGTCCTCTTTTAAGATGAGAGCAAGTTTTGTATTTCATTTGGAAGACAAGGTCATAGAGTCTGGAGGAAGGGGGGAGAAGCTCACTAGCCCAAGTTGCTGAAGTCCAGTGTTAAGTTTCCAAGTCTGTTGATGACTTGGGGTGCAATGTCATCTGCTGGTGTTGGTCCATTGTGGGGTTTTTTAAAAAACCAACGTCACTGCACCGTTTACCAAGAAATATTGGAGCACTTCATGCTTCCTTCTGCAGACAAGCTTCATGGAGATGCTGATTTAATTTTCCAGCAAGACTTGGCACCTGCCCACACTCCCAAAAGCACCAAAAAGTTGGTTAAGTGACCATGGTGTTGGTGTGCTTGACTACCCAGCAAACTCACCAGACCTGAACCCAAAAGAGAATCTATGGGGTATTGTCAAGACGAAAATGAAAAACAAGAGACCAAAAATGCAGATGAGTTGAAGGCCACTGTCAAAGAAACATGGGCTTCCATACCACCTCAGCAGTGCCACAAACTGAGCACCTCCATGCCACGCCGAATTGAGGCAGTAATTAAAGCAAAGGAGGCCCTACCAAGTATTGAGTTCATGTACAGTAAATGAACATGCTTTCAAGAAGGCCAACAATTCACTTAAAAATGTTTTTTTATTGGTCTTATGAGGTATTCTAATTTGTTGAGATAGTGAATTGGTAGGTTTTTGTTAAATGTGAGCCAAATCATCACAATTAAAAGAACCAAAAAAACTACTTCAGTCTGTGTGCATTGAATTTAATACACGAGTTTTACAATTTGAGTTGAATTACTTAAATAAATTAACTTTTCCATGACATTGTAATTTATTGAGATGCACCTATATATATATAAACCCTATTATAAAGATATATATATATTTTTTTTTTTTTTTTTTTTTTTTTTTTTTTTTTTTTTTTTTTTTTGGCCAAACAAGTTAAACAATTTCATTGGTCTTCTCAATCACTAAGGTCAAGGTTAGGGTGTATGATTGTGCTAGGGGTTAGTATTTGTTTCAGCGTTGTATAGGCAATTGACATGATTGGTGATTGACATGAACAATTAAATCGTTATAATTGTCAGTGTGCGGGGTTTGTGCTTAACTGGTTTGAGGAAAAAAATTGAGCCTCATGCATTCAAATTTCACCCCAGTTGCTTGCATTTTAAATATGAAAGGTTTTGGAACATAATATGCATTCCAGTTAAATGTATTAACAGATTCACTGTATAACTGAATTGCAATATTAGTCCTTCTCAGCGCAAGAAACCGTAAATTACTCTCACGTGATACTCCTTACACAAACACACCTGCAACGAATCTGTTGAGTCAACACATTTGGGGATTGTGTTGCATCAGTATTCAGCAGCTTTACATTGAAATTCTAGAAGCATTTTTGTTAGGCATTATGAGAGACAGAGGCAAAGCAATGACCTTTGACCGGACATTTGCATGTATATATTTAAGCCATAATTGTGCTCTCTGAATCTTTATATTGTAATAGAAACTGTCCAGTAACACTTGTGGCTTTCATTTGCCCCTTGACCTCTGGGAGCGTTTTTGTAATGTCACAAGTAATGGCAAATGAAAATGTAAGTCTCCTACACAACACTTTGGAATGTGTTATATGAGACAGATATACATAAGACGCTGACTGTACACGACTCTTTCAAGGAGAGTCGTTCCTTTTGTCCCAGCAGTCATCCAAACATTATGGAATACAAGCAACATGCATTGTCACAACTGCCACATTCATAGAGATTCTGCAGTGGGTCAGTATTGGTTTCTTACAGTTCAATCCCTCTCAGTTAATGGAATCATCAGGGTTTCCGCTCAGCTGGACAGAACTAGTTCATTTCCAGAGTGGACATCAGTTGTAGCAAAGCCATTTTATATTAGCTTGCTTTCCTGTGAGCGACAGGAAGATTGCAAGAGATCCTCAATGCTTGCATTAGAGTGCAAAAACTCTGATGCCAGTTTGTTCCAGTGGATCTGTTTCCTGTGGCACTGGCCTTTAATGTAGGTTTTCCATTACAGTATATATACAGCATGCCGCAGGCTGGTCATATAGCCAGCTTGAAGGAAACCATTGATTTTCTTTATTTTTAAATGGAAGATCTATGTCTTGGTGATGTCTGACATCTTGAATTGTGCCGTTCTGGCTACAATAACCAACTTCCTTTTGAGCAGTTTAAAGACTGACCCCTTTCAACAAATGTGATGGTCATTTGGTTTGTCAGGCTTTATTAGTTTGTTTCTTGCAGCGCCTAAAATAATTTTGAAGTAACCTGTATGTTAAAGGTAACAAAGAGGCAAACCAATGAGAGAAATCAACCATAAACGCATGTAGGGGAGTAAAAAGATGCTACAAAATCAAATATATACTGCAAATTATAACGAACACTTTGTGTCGTTTTTGCAACACTTCACATTTTTCATGAGCCGAACTCAAAGATGTAAGACTTTTTCTATGTACACAAAAGGCCTATTTCTCTCAGATATTGTTCACAAATCTGTCTAAATCTGTGTTAGTGAGCACTTCTCCTTTGCCGAGATAATCCATCCACCTCACAGGTGTGGCATATCAGGATGCTGATTAGATAGCATGATTAGTGCAGCACAGGTGGGCCTTAGGCTGGCCACAATAAAAGGCCACTCTAAAATGTGCATTTTTACTGTATTTGGGGGTCCGGGGGGTCCGAAAACCAGTCATTATCAGGTGTGACCACCATTTGCCTCACACATTGCAACACATCTCCTTCGCATAGAGTAGATCAGGTTGTTGATTGTGGGGGGGGGGGGCATGTGATGTTGGCCACTCCTGCGTTCAATGCTGGTGCGAAGTTACTGTGGATATGGTGCGTGTAACTGGGTGGTGGCGTGCCGCTCGGCTGTCAATTACACCGACCGACCGCCCAAACATCCTCAATGGGTGACATGTCCGTGAGTATGCTGGCCATGCAAGAACTGGATGTTTTCAGCTTCCAGGAATTGTTTACAGATCCTTGCAACATGGGGCCGTGCATTATCATGCTGCAACATGGAGGTGATGGTTGTGGATTAATGGCACAACAATGGGCCTCAGGATTTCCCCCCCCCCCCCCCCCTCTCACGTACTCTGTGCATTCAAAATGCCTCAATAAAATGCACCTGTGTTCGTTGTCCATAACATACGCCTGCCCATACCATAACCCCAACGCCACCATGGGCCACTCGATCCACAACGTTGACATCAGCAAACCGCCCACCCACACAACGCCATACACGCTGTCTGCCATCTGCCATGTACAGTGAAAACCGGGATTCATCCGTGAAGAGAACACCTTTCCAAAGTGCCAGACGCCATCGAGTGTGAGCATTTGCTCACTCAAGTCGGTTATGATGATGAACTGCAGTCAGGTCGAGACCTCGATGAGGATGACGAGCATGCAGATGTGCTTCCATGAGACGGTTTCTGACAGTTTGTCAGAAATTCTTTGGTTATGCAAACCGATTGTTGCAGCAGCTGTCCGTGTGGCTGGTCTCAGACGATCTTGGAGGTGAAGATGCTGGATGTGGAGGTCCTGGGCTGGTGTGGTTACACGTGGTCTGTGGTTGTGAGGCCGGTTGGATGTACTGCCAAATTCTCTGAAACGCCTTTGGAGACGGCTTATGGTAGAGAAATGAACTTTCAATTTACTGGCAACTGCTCTGGTGGACATTCCTGTAGTCAGCATTCCAATTGCACGCTCCCTCAAAACTTGTGATATCTGTGGCATTGTGCTGTGTGATAACTGCACATTTTAGAGTGGCCTTTTATTGTGGCCAGCCTAAGGCACACCTGTGCAATAATCATGCTGTCTAATCAGCATCTTGATATGCCACACCTGTGAGGTTGTGAGGTGAGGATGGATTATCTTGGCAAAGGAGAAGTGCTCACTAACACAGATTTAAACAGATTTGTGAACAATATTTGAGAGAAATAGGCCTTTTGTGTACATAGAAAAAGTCTTAGACCTTTGAGATCAGCTCATGAAAAATGGGGGCAAAAACAGAAGTGTTGCGTTTATAATTTTGTTCAGTGTAGTACGTTTAAAGATCGTGAGCTTTGAATGTGTTGGATCTGTATTTATTTATTTATTTATTCATTCTGCCAACTCTCCAACTTTTGGCATCTCTTAGCACTTTTGAAATATTTGTTTTGGAAATATTGATCTCTCCATATTCACTCAGTAAATGAATCTTTTTGTAATCTGTTAGGCTTTCAGTGTTTTGAAAAATGAGAATCTTATATATTCATACAGATATGCTTGGAGAGCATTACCTGTGTGATTTAGCAAATATTGGCAACACTTCACAAGCCTGTCCATGTTACATATACAACAATGCAGGGCAGGAATGATAAATGTAAAGAAGGTAATACATATTTATATTTTATTAATTATTCTTTACATATGTCACTTTTTACATAGAGTGTATAGCTGTAGCACAGATTATATGATGTTCTGTATATTGATGCCTGTGAGTATTGATGTTGATGCCGTTGTCCACATTTGCGCTCACCTGCAGTGAGGAACATCTGTCACTGTCAGTAAAAAATGATGAATATAGCCTTCAATTTCCTCCTAAGCTGGTTGTTATTTTGAAGCCATTAACAGTAATTTCTATTAATGACTCTCTGGCTTGCTAAGTACTTCCTGGACACAAAATGACAGCTGTTAAGGTGCCAAATGTGCTAATTTAAGAGGATGTTGTGTGAAATAAACACACTGGTGATACAATGATGCAGCTGCTATTAATAGAAAGTCTGATATTGCAATATTTTTTTTTATTTAGTTTTTATATTCTAAGGTTAAACCATGTGTCGAAATCACTGGCCTCTAAAGTGTTAATGTTGTTTAATGCAGTCCTCAAATCAGTGTTCATTTTCTCCATTTTGGTTTGGCCTTTAGTGTTATCCCATTGTTCTCTTAAAGAACTGATACAAAGTAGAAACATAAATATATATATACTTTCTTCCAAATGACTTATTACAAGCCTAAAACAAATGTGAATACACAGCTATTACTAGGGACATGCTGCAACATGACAAACCTATTTCTAAAATTCTGAACATGAAAAGTAGACCTTTCAGAGTTGAGTGATCTCATCCTCATTCCTAGCAAATTATCCCTCAGTAACTCTTTAATGGCCCCAATAACTGTATCTAGTTCAGATTTATGGTTGTAGTTCAGTCATACATGTTTGTCATAGGACTGCACATAATGCGGTGGTTGTGTGGAGGTGCTGAAATGTGGCCGGAAGTTGAGAAAGGTGCCTTGATCCAGGGAGCTCACTCTTGACTTCTGAAACCTTTGCACCTGGTCTCCATAGCAACTCCAACAATGGGAGCAGTAGCTGCTGGTATCATTATATGCTGCATAGCGCCCAGACATTTTTGAAGTTGAGGTGGAGTTGGCCTGAGTGAGCCTTGACTAATGAGACAGACATGTCCCGCCTGTCAAGGGCATTCATATGATACCTTTACTGTTCCTTTAGTCAATGCATCTGCAGTATATGTCTTTCTTACTCTCATTCTTCCTTTTAATGCTCATATATGGAGATTGATCGATTATTTATTTATTTATTTGAGAGTATGCCAACTGAGCAGAGTGGCAGCAATTTTGCCTCCAGAGTCAAACAATAATGTTTAATTTAAGGAGATAATGACATATTTTAGCTTTTTATTTGCAAATTTGAAATAAACACTCCCGACATTTGTCTTTTTACATTCTACAAAAATGTGTTTACTCTTTTCATCGCTAATTTACACTCATTGCTTTTTTTCATATTTTTCTTTAGAATGTGTGAATGCTGTTAACAATGTGTTTAAAGCATGAGGAATTCATGCTGACGTGCAATTGCAATACTCTCAAAAAGGAGTGGTATCAAATTGATCTTTGAGAGAGGAAACACTGATGCTCAGCTTTCAAAAAGAAACACTTCGTGCTTCGGGCAAAATAGTGTAACTCTGCTCCCCACTCCAAACCAACTCTGGCTGTGAATGGGAGAGTTAAAGGACACAGATCAAGCTTTATGGTCTGCACAATTCAACATGACCCGATCCTCACGGTCAATCTTCCTAAACAAACAAACTCGCACATTATTGCATTGCCTTTCAGAGTGAAGCCAGTGAACAGATGCCCGCTCAGCTGGAATTAGGGCTCTTATTGCGGTGAGCTCAGTATTTAACACTGTGGATGATGTCATTGTTGCCTCGCTTGGACTGTACGCTGTTCCCCAATTACATGTTGCAGATGGTTGATTTCAGAAGTTTGCGAATTTATTCGTATGTGGGTGGATGATGAAAATATGTTTTGGAAAGAGTTCTTTTTTAAGTAAAATACAAATACAAAATGAGTAATGTATTCATGTGGAGTGTGAAACAATACGGGTGTGGTGTGCTTATCATGCCAACAGACGAGCGGAAGCTGAAGATGAGCTGTTCAGAAGGGCGGTAGGTCCAAAGGCACAGAGGCAGATAGTCATCATCTTAATGGTGGCCTGGATATGTCATGATGTACCTTTGTGGGACTTGTAAAAAGAGATGCGATCCTGGATTAAGTACTGCAGTAAAATTTTACCACACCTGATTATGTTATATGAATAGCGGAAATTTACCAGCTACAAATATGTCTTACTGGCCATGAAATTCAAGTCAAGTCATATTTATTTGTATAGAGCTTTTCACAATACACATTGTTTCAAAACAGCTTAACAGAAAATCATGATGTTAATATTTATAATATCTTAATATTTCATGCCTTATAGTCACGTTTACCAGATTAGACCTGGGTGATAATACAGTTTACATTTTTGCGACAATTAAGCAGGAGAGATATGTTATATATTGAGTATGCTGTATATATGTGGATAAAGTTGGACATACTTATATATCTAACCCTATATAGAGATTATGTATTAAACATATAAACCATGTTATATAAAAATAAATCTTTGCATGTTTTAATAATATATAGTTTAAATATAGTATAATATACGTATATAATTATAACACGTATAAAATGCTAATAATAATAAATATAAGAAGAATAAGAATGTTTTAACGATTCTAATTTTATTAGCATGTACAGTGTGTAGTACATCATATAAATAAATCTAATAAATCTATTTTTTTCTATCGCACAGTGCACCACTACATAAGGGTTCTGAAGAAAAATAAATTTTATTGAAAGTATAGAGTCAGGATAGGTTATAAAATTAAAAAAATGTTTGCCTGCATTTGCCACTTTGCAAGTATTAATTTTTGACCCTGGTTGCTATAGCATTATTTTTGTCGTTGACTTTGAGGAAACCAATAACTCCTGAGTTTGTAATTTGGCAAGCCACAGAGCACCTGCAGATGGGAGATGACCTCTATCTAAATGCATTTAAGAGCATTTTCATTCATCTATAGAATTACAAAGCATCTACAAATATATGTCCATTCCAGTCACCCTGCTGACTCCTCTTACATCTTTTTGTCTATCACACTATTTTATGTTGGTGGGCCCTGTTTAATCAAACACTGGGTGTACATTTTGTGACCTTGACTGAGCTAATCCAGTTTTATCAGTCTCAGTTAAAAGCAACAAGAGCACTTTGGAGATATCATATTATCTTTCTTTCCTGAGGTGCAGGTGTCTTCCAAGAAATATCAGCACTTATCGAACGGGAGGATTCCTAGTAATGGATATTGCATGGAATCTCTTTCAAGTAAGCTTTTGATGGTCATATCTTGGAGGTATTTTGTAACCCCTCTGTGATTGGATGGTTTTTAATTTATATTCTTCATACTGTATGTCAGCTCAGTCCAAGCCATTTTGCAGATTTTTTTTTTTTTATGCAGCGATAGCAGACATAGGCCATGTGCATGTAAGGCTTTGCATTATTTTTTTTAATCCTCGCCAACACAGACCTACTATGATCATTCTTCATGTGCTCAAAGAGAGGGGAAAATAAACATCCACATGTATCAAAGATTTCTCCCCCTCTTTAAATCTTTGACTTACACTGCCTTGGTTTTCTTGAAATACATTGTCCTTGTTGGCTCATTTAGCATATGGGTGTGAGAGTGCGGCTTTTCGACTTGTGGGGCCGGTCGGGTAGGGGTGATCAGCGTGTCGTGCGTAGCGAGTGATGGCTGGGGCTCACGAGGAATCTGTGGTGGCGGTAAGAAGGGCCGCTTTTGTGGGGAGGCTTTCCCGGAGTCGGCTGCTACTGTAGACTAACGTAACAACATCTAGACCACCCGTATGCGGCATTTTACTGGTCATTCAGGGTCCAGATGTGAAGTACCTGTGGTGACGTATAGTAGGGATGTGCTCGAAGACGAACCTTCGAAAGATCAGAGGGAGGTAAAGAAGGAGTTCTTCTGAATAATACTGTATATATCAAAAATGTTTACTGATTATCCCAGCAAGCTCAGAGATACATCTCTATGTTTAATCATAAATCTCAATGAATGTCATATGTGGGAGTCCTGTGAGCCAGTGTGGCCTAAAATAGAACTGATGATTTTGGGTGTATTATTTTATTTTTTATTTTGTTTATAACTTAAATTTGACATACAAGTTTGATTAAAATACATTTCTTATTTATGCAAGGCACATTTTTATTTTACATTTATATTTACAGTTACATAGCATTTTGTTTTAATTTAAATTTTTTACATAAAGGTTGTAATTGAAAATACTTTTATGAATTATAAAAGGCATATTTTACTTTAAATTTACATGTACAATTATTTACTTTTTACATCTATTTTAAATAAAGATTGTAATAAAATAATTTAAATTCATTTTTAATATTATATTTTGATTACTATTAACTTTTTGCATTTATTTTACATAAAGGTTGTAATAACAATCAGTATTTCTATTTAACATTTCTATTTACTGTCATTTAGCTGGTGCCAGTGATAGTGGTGGTTAGTTGATGTACAACATTGTTTTTGAGTCTCTGTGTGTTTGAATGAGTTGTGTTGTCGCTGCTGTTTATAGTTTTTTACATTTACATGTTATACAAAGGTTGTAATAAAAATTATTTCATTTTTTTATTTTACATTTAATTTACTATTATTTCGCTTTTTTTTACATTTACATTTATTTTGCTAAGTTTGTTATAGAAAATACTTTTATGAATTTTTATAAAAATAGGCTTTTTCTTCACTTCTGGCATGCTGGTTCAAGTCCCGCTCACTTGTTTCTGTCTGAATATAGTTACAGAAACTGATAAATTTGTCATTGCAACCGATACATTTACAGATAATGGTTTTGCTGCACACCCCTAACGTATAGGGCTGCTAAGTATTGAGATGGATGGAGAAATTCGTATTCATTTCCTCAGTGTTCGTTGCTTGTTGTTCAGAAACAAGATTGCTCAGATGTGCCTGTGACAAGTCTACCTGGTCTGCTTGACACCCCATTTGACATATTCCAGATTGAATCTCACTCCGCGCAGCACTGCCTTTTGTAATTGATTAACGTCCCAGCAGCCACACTGCAGTGCTTGCAAAACACTGCGAGCTTGCACCAATATTTGGCCAAATGAATAGAAGGAGTGGGGAGGGGGAAATGATAAAGCATCTATGTGGTGGCTAAAAATAGCATGGTAATAGTTTCCCCATCTATAGTGAGTCACTGTGTGTTGCCTGGGCCTGCCTGACTTCGCACGCATAGGCTGCACTCAAACACCCAAGTTAACTGACTCAGCAAAAATCTGCCTGCCATTGTGTTTTTCCACTGTGATGCTGCAATAAGGCCACTGTTATGAGAGAGTGCAGGAGTAATGAAAAGCCGGAATGAAAGAGGGGGTGAACGATGTAGAATAAAGCCCTCTAAGCCAGAAAGAAAAGAGTGACTGTGCAGTGACTTCTTAAATTTTTCAACAGCAACGTTAGTGGGCCATTTGACATCACCGTTTGCGTGCTAGAAAGCAGAACAAAAGTTCAAACCTACATATAATAAATAGAGTAAAGGTTATGCATATTTGGCATGCTGTCTGAGGGGAGGGCTCTGAGCTCGGAATTTGGCCCAAACCGAGAGTACCCCCACCCCAGTTGAGATAGGAATAGTTAGAAGTGAGGAGATGGGGTGGTGGAGGGATGCTAAGTCTGCTGTGTAATTGTCTGAATGTGCTCCTCCTCAACTTTGTTAAAAAAACATAATTTAGCATAGGGCTGGGTGATAAAATGATAACGGTAATTATCGCAATATAATTTTCCTTGATAAAACGATAACAAGAGTTCGATAAATGTTCGATTTAAAATTGATGCGCCAAAAACGGAACGAAACGACACTACTCATTTGAAGCGCGACAAACGGAGCATTTATCCACTCGGCTCAAAGTTCAAACAGCAGCGCAGTGCGAGCTCACTAGAGCAAATGCGTTTACTCTCTGATGAGTCTCAGTCACGTGACCACTATACAGTCCTGTGGGATCTGGTGTGAAGCACTTTAACAAAAACAACTCATTGATATTAACTAGTTTAAGCCAAATGAACAGTGCGCAAACAGAGAAAACGGGCACAACATACAGTCAGAAGTATTTTCATTCTACAAATCACCATTATTTATGGATTTACTGTAGTAACACTAACTGTGCCGTGGTATTGTGGAAGAAATGTGGGATATTCATATGAAATGTTAATATATCATTAACGTAGACATATATTAAATGTATTAAAGGAGTAATGGGATATAATTACAGTATTTTTTGATTAAGCAATAGTGTTTGTGCATTTATACTAAATGTATTTAGATTACTGTTTTTCATACCCTAACAAAAAAATATAGTTACATTGGTGTACGACGATTATATTGAGGGCGATCTATATTGTTTACTGTGTTTACCATGATCTAATGTAATGGGCTATATAGATGAACATGGTTATTAATAAAACTCAAACGGATTAACTTAATTTCACCCAGCTAAAATGAGCTTGTTACAGTTTTACAGAATGCTACTGTTTTTTTGATAATGAACATACATTTACATCTGCATCCGAACTCGTACTACTTCTACTGTCAACTCACTACTGCAATTTGCAATTCTAGAGAGGAAAAAAATAAGTATTGATTAATAGTGTGGGGCGGAGGGCCTGGGGCAGGCGGTGCAAACGGTGTCTGGGAAAGAGACCGCTCATCAAATTCAGGCAACACAAACCTGTTTCATGATTTAAAACAATCACTCCTTAGAACATGCAGGAACTAAGAAATTCATTTTTCATAAGATATTTATCTTGTTAAGGAAAAATGACTGGAAAAGTGTAAAGAATTAAAAAAAACGTGAAGTGTTTGTCATGTTCTGACCATAAAGAGTAGCTTAAACTTAAATCTGCTTTAAACTTGAAAGAAATAAAGATTTGAAATTTATCGTGATAATTATCTCTATCGACTGATAATGAAAAATTTTAAAATGATAAATGTTCAAAATTTTAATGATAATTTTTTGGGCCATATTGCCCCCCTAGTTTAGCAGTTTAACTGAAATCACAAGGCCTAATTGAGTGTTCGTTCTCTGATTAGGCCATCTAGGTAATTGCCAGTCCTGCCGGTTATCAAGCTCTGTCAATAGCTGATTAACAACTGTAACAAGCCTCTGTTACAAGTTCAAGAGGTTTGTGCGTTCTCTGCTTTGGCAGCTTTGTGAAGTCCAAAATCCGCTTTGGCCAGTGGCCATACACCATTTTTATTTTGATTTCAAAGGGCGAAGGCCTGATTTCATCACTGGCTTATCACTATTAGCGTTGGAATGGTATGAAACTGAATTTGTGCCAGTGTGCCGCAGCTGATTGTTAGAGCTAGCGCAGCACACTGGATTTTGTTACTGTTTTTACAGTGAAAACGAGGTGTTTACGTGCTTTATATATTGTAGAAACATATTGAGTCTTGCTGTAGTGTCCATGTGTTGCATCACTATTTCTTCAGTGCAGTGACTGATGAATAACACCATTTCTAGATTCACAGCAGTATAGTAGAAGGCAATAAATTCATTAATCGCATAGGTCATAATTGCATGGGTCTTTTAAAAATGTTTAAATACTCATGTTCTTGCACTACCTTAAATAAATAGTTCCCCCTAAAATGAAAATCGGTTGATATCACCGGGGGAACCTAGAATTCACTCCCTTTCTACCCCCTATCAACAGCCCTGTATATCATTAAAGAGCAGGTCATATGGTTTTTGGAAAATATATTTTTTGCAGTTTGTAACATAGCTATCCTTCAATGTAAACAGTCTGCAAAGTTGTTAATCAAAAAAGTGCATGATAAATAAAGATAGGGGATTGGGGGGGGGCGGGATCGTGCAAAAAGGGACGTACAAGAGTTGACCTCTGAAATGCACGAGGGGCTGCTGTGCATGGTTGGGAAATATCAAATTGTGCATTTTTTTTTTCACAGATATGCATTGTGTGCGATGGTGTGATTTTCGGGTGTGTATAAGCGGGGGAGTAAGGTGCAAAGAAAGTCCAAGTCGATTACAGCTCAATATGGTGTCATATTGCGGGAAAACAGTCGCTATCATTACCCTGCTGAAATAAACAATAGAAACCATCACAGAAATTCTTATAGTTTCCATTAAACCATTACAAAATTACTTTTTGTTTTGGGCATTATTCCAATAGGAATTACTGTTGTTCTATTGGTTGCCATCTGCCATATTACATCCCACCAGTAGAATCCATCAAATAGACACCATTATGGTTTACATTAAAACCAAACAAATTCCTATTATAACCCTGAAATCCATTACATTTTTTTTTGTGTTTTGGGAGGGGTTCTATTGTTTCTTTTTTCAGCAGGCAAGGTTATAATGGTATAACTACTTTTACAGAATTAAACTTAATTACTGAATTTCACAGAAAATATATTTTTTATTTTAAATAAAGAACTGTATTTCTTAAGTCAATTATTAAAGTATTACATTAATTTATTCATTTTTAAGTATTTGGGATTTTAAGAGCAAGTGGAAAATGTGCTGAATGTTTCTTTTCATCCAAGTGAAATTAGCAAGCAGTTTGAATTTACATTCGTTTAAAACGTGGAGCCAAGTGCGAGTCGACACAGGTTGCGCGCGTGAGTCAAGCCTCATCCATACTGCCAGATACGCTCGTGAAGACTTGCGGAGCCGGGTGCAAGTATAAACGAGCATTACGAGACAGGCTGCGTGAGTGCAGCAAGCATGAACGCCTCGTCCGTGACGCGGGATTCACGCCGCGTGGGGCAGAGAGGAACGAGTATTAGAAGCATTCACAGACACAGCTGTGGTGCTCTCTTCTTAATTGGGAATCGCCAACTTATTTTAAATTTATTTCAAATTAATCTGTTGGGGAGAAAATGTGTTAGATAACGGTCACGTACTAACAAAAACATCTAAGAATGTATCTTTTATTCTCCAGTACTGAAAACGGAACCGATAAGGGAGCTTTTGATATGCGTTGTGATGCAGCTCTTGGAAATTACCTTTTTTTGTTTGTTGTCTGTAATTTCGAAGCTTAAGTTGCATAAGTTTTTCTTTAGTTTAAATTTGCCTAACTATCGATCTGACCCAATAGATGCCATAATCCCACTCTGTCTCTCCCCGTCCCGACGTTCCGTTTTGTTTTTAATTTTTAATGGTGGTTGTTAGCAGTTGCTAAGCAGTGCTGATATGGGGATAATTGAGTGCTCTCCCCCTCTATGCCCAGGGCAATAAGATTGCACTCATGGCTTCAATCATGCATATGCTCTGGGAACATAGTAATAGCCCATCCCCATCGCAGGCTTTTGCGGTAGGAATCGCAACAACGTCTCAATCGTGATTTCTATCGTTTCGATTAATTTGCAACCGCCCTTACTCTGAAACCGTCTTTAGAGTCGTTATATTTTCAAATCTTCTGCCTGTTACCTATATGTCACAAGGTAACACATTTGCATAATCCCGAATCCCGCCTGCCCAAGAAATACGTACACTCTTACCTGCCCACAAACACTTCCTCTAGTGTTTACATCATGTTGAGTAGACGCTGTGTTCTGCTCTGTGAAAGCAAGTTTGTTTTGTTTTCATTGCCGAAAGATGATGATGTGAAGAATCAGTGATTAAAATGATTTTTTTTCACAATACCACAGCAGCAATACAATTCAAATTCTTTTGTTGTGTGTTCGTCATTTTACCGAGGACTGCTTCTCAAATCTTGGCGAATTCAACGCGGGATTCGCTAAATGCTTGTCAATAATAATAATAATGAATGCAATAAAGTGCGTCCCATCCGGACCTACCACAGACAAAGTTTAAACTACCACTGAGACCGTCCTGGATTAATTCTTCTTGTCGATGGAGTTTCCTGTTGAGCGACTCGGGCTCGAATTGATAAGGTAATATCGATGCCATTTTTGTAACCTTACAGCATCTTTGTTACCCTCCGGAGCAAAAAATTAATTAAGGTAATGGGCGTTTTGTTTCCAGCAGGCATTGTATACGACGACTTGGCCAGCTGACCAATCATATCATAGTGAAGGGGAGTGTTTACACCAAGACCTTAAACTCAGAACCGCTTTCAAACGAATCGTTTCGAATCATGAAAAATATTCTAATATAAATGATATCCTGAGGATTACAAGTTTTTCTGACCTTAGATCCATTAAACCGGTTGTCGGGTGACATCCACACAATATATGTCTGACCCAAAAAAAAACAGAGGAGGCTTTAAAATACCATATGACCTGCTCTTTAAATATCATCATTGGGAGTTATTATACATGGGCTGTTTCTAGGCACCAACTGGAGGGATCACCAACATGTGCCCCAATTTTACGGACAATTCATATGTTAAGAACATTTAAGCGACTGAATTATACCATAGGAAAGATTTAATTTTTCAAATGTTGTTAGAAAGTCGATCATCAGAAATAGGGATCTTGCCTAGGGCACCAACATTGCTTTGCTTGTTTCACTGGCAAAATAGAGAAATGTTCACAAGAAGAATACGCTGTTGTGTTAAGGCCGTGACACACCTAGCACAACAGCTCATTTATTTCCTCTCACACAGACGTACATGCTAGTTGGTCGTTGGCTGTAGTCTTTGTGCATGTGTTCAAGCACAACTTTTTAACCCAGATGCACTTGATGCGAGGCAACACCACAGTTGGATTTCGTTGTTGCAAATTCTTTCATGATTTGGTGTGTCACGGCCTTTAGTTCTTTTAATTCAGGGAGTTCAGGACCACATTTTAATTGATAGGCCCCTCTTTCCCTGCCTGAATGGCTGCAGACTCTGATTACTTCAAAATCTTCTTTTAATCTTCAGTATTAATGAAGTAATTAAGTGCAAATTTTCAGTAATCGGTTACACTTTATTTTAAGGTGTCTTTGTTACAATGTAATTATTAATTTAAGTGCTGAGTAACATTAAACAACATGTACTTACTATATGGTAAGGGTTAGGATTAGGGTTTGGCTTTGGGTTACTTGCGTGTAATTATGCATAATTAATTGTTATTATAATAGTAAGTACATGTAACGTGTAACAAGGACACCTTAAAATAAAGTGTTACCCAGTTATCTTCTGAAGGCCTGCACTCAACTCACAAATAATTGATTAAAAGACTAAGTGACATCATACCAGCGGTACTGGAGATAAATAATGTGAAGGGAAATGGTCATTCAGTTATCTCTTAATATTCTTCCACCACAAGAGAACACGCACAGCTTTTCGGATTAAACCTCCACAATGACGCACATGAATAAACAAAAGGATAAATGCACTTACAAATATACGTAAACACACACAAAGACGTTTAAAAAGAACAATCTTTCATCAACATGGAATCAATTCAGCCAGCTCAGGCACAGGCGCATGCAGAAGACCTTGATTCCAACTTCAAAGACAGTGTGAGAAAATTAAATTGCCCACAGAATGGGAATTTAAAGGGAAAGAGACGAAAAAGTGAAAGCGCTGCTCTTGCGTAGATGCTGTGCTTGTCAAGTCCAATAAATTCTGCTTCCATTATTGTGTCTGTCAAAGAGATAAGAAAATTTTCAGCTTTCTATGCTTGAGGAACTTGAATAAAATTAAAAATAAAAATTCCTGACTGTATGCTGGTTTAACATGGATATCAGCTTGTTCAAACAGTACATTATACAGTAGCAACTCTATTGAAATGCTAATGCACACTGGAGTCAAAAATAAGCATTCTTGTACATTGGGGAAAAAGGCTTGTTGGTGACTGCAGTTTCATTTGCTATTTAGAGGCAGTGTTTGCATCAAAATGGCCACTTTGGATTATTGTATTGCTTTCTGATGAGAATATTTGCATTATTTAGATATGATGAGATGAAAATGAAATCGCTTTAGCTAAGCGTTTACTTGCATTAACATGAAGCCTAGTTCCGCTATAAGGGGCAGTTCCCATATTCCCTTTTCAATAATTCAAACTTTACAATTTTGTCTTGGAAACCAGGACAAATACTGAGATGAAAACATCGATGCAGTGTGCATTCACGTATGCATTCACATGCTCCCAGAAGTCAGCAAAACTGAGAGGATTATGCAAGGTTTTCATAAATACACTTTGGTCAAGCTCAGACACTTCAACTTTATTTACATGACGTTTTAATATTTTCTTTATATATTTTACTTGTGGTCATGTTTTTCAGGCTTTTCATTCCCTGGAGGATGATGTCATTAAGTAACTGGATTTTTTGGATATGTTTTTCCCCCAAGACTAACAGGATAGAAATAGATATTATGGGCAGTGAAAAAAATATGATTAACAATGATTAAAATGATTAACAATTCAAAATGAATTAAAATTAACAATTTAGAACTATTAATAAGAAAGTAGGCTTAGTTGTAGAAATGTTAATTAGAGAAAGGTACATTTTGCACAATGAATTATAAATTCTGTAAGTTTTAAATTTCTAAGGGGACATGTCAAATATGGCAACATCTGTTCAAGGAAAGTAATGAATTGCTTAAAATTACTTAATGTAGGCTCAGCTGTGATGGTAAATTTTATATTTTATTAAAGATATTTTGTGAAACAGATTGACTTACTGTACATACATGAAAATGTACTGCATTGTAAGAATGAGCATGTAGATAATAGTTAAACATGCAATCCCAGAGTCCTGCAGTGAATCAACCTGCTCAAACCCTCTGCTAAGACCAAACCATGCTTCAGTTTGTGCTCTCACCTCCCTCAGCAAACAGCTTGCTCTGTCTCCATTCTTTCTCACACAAATCCTCTCAAACTGTCCAAACTACAGGAAGCAGATGGTGCTCTCAGTTTTTAGTTGGTGCTTTTCTCTATAATGTCTCTGCTTCCTTGTTAAAGCAACTTGGTTATATGGTGTCCCTGACTGTAAGACTGTCAGGCTTTAAGAAAGGACTTTGGCTGATATGTCGTGTTGCAAAAGAGGCAGGGTGCCATCTCGTCGCCCCTGTCCGCTGCGTTTGTTGCTAAGGGTGGCATGAGAGAACATCGGAATGTCAAGGTCGTAAATCACATGCATTGTGTGTTGTTGGGGTGGAGGAATTGTCTTAAGTAGCTGAGTGTGAACCATCCCAGCTATCTCCTCACATGCTGATAGGACTTTACATATGCACAGTTCAGCCAAGAAAGCATAATGGGAAATAGTGAGCATGCTGGTGTGCATGTTTAAAAGCACACATTCAGACACATTCTCTCTCTCGGTCTCTCACATAAACTGTAAATTATGCACAGGGATGTTAGCGTGCACATGCTGCATGCCAGTTGCCATTCTTGATACATTTCCACTTACATATGGCCTTTCCTTCAGGTTGATTTATTTCCAGTTAATAATTTACAAATTATTAGTATATTTTACATCTTTTACATCATGGTTTTGCATAACCTAGACTTTCAGAATAAGGTCTGGTCCATATTGCATCTTAAAGCGATAGTTCACCCAAAAATTAAGATTCTGTCATCATTTATTCACCTTCATGTTGTTCCAAATCTGTAAGACATTCTTTCTTCTGTGAAGCACAAAAGATATTTTGAAGAATGTTGGTAGCCAAATCATTTTGATTGTTTGGACAAAATACATACATGCATACAAACAAACATACATACAAACATAAATAAATACAGTTAGACTGGCGTATAAAATAATTGTAGAGCAGTTTCTGACTGTACAGAACATCTCTCTCAGATTTTAAAGTAGAATATACATTTCTGTTAATGGATATTTTGTTAATTTTTATACAGTAGGTTAATGTACTAGTAAGTCCCTCAAACCAGACTGCATATTTTATAAATGTTATAGACCACTTATCTAGGGAATTTTGGCAAATCCAACGAAGAGTTCTTACACAGAAGCTTGAATTGTATCCTTGTAAACACAACCTTACTTCTTACTCTTCCACTCTGACTTTCCATCTCATTAAAACTGATGAATTTTTAGATCATTCTTGCCAGTTCTTTGTGCAACATGCATCAGAAGGTCATCGAACAGACTGTGGGCGTGCCGTCTGAGACTATTTTCATCTTCAGATGGCAGTGTTTTTCAGTATATTTTGTTTTTGCTTGTGATTTAAATATTTTAATACCAGTGAAAGAGATTAGGCTTCATTCCTTTTGCCTTTCTTGGGGTTTGTAAGTTTAATGAAGATTAACAGACTGAGGGGTTGAGACGCCCTCCTTTTCTAACACTCAAATGTGAGCCTGCTTTCAAAAATGAGGAGATCTGAAGGATGAAGGAAGATCAGAGAGTCTGGTTTGTCTAGTCTAGTTTGAGTCTCCTGTGCTCCAGAAAAAAAAGTATTTGTGTTTTGCTAATCACATCTCTATTTCTATTCTTTTGGTGCTGGTTTTCTCCATCTGTTAAATTGTGCCCAAATCCGCAATGTGCCGCCTTCCCCAGAGAAACATCTGGAGCAATAAACATGTGGCTTTAGCTTACGAAAAGCAAGAATTTGGCCCTAGGCTGGTTACTAGAGCTGGTAAATAAACAAAGGCCAATTTGGATGTCATTTAATTAAACTTTAATGCAAAGTTGCTTATCAGTTAGCAACCTTCTGCATTGGCACTGACAGTTTTGGTGCTATGAAAAATCATTGTGCTTGCCAGACTTCTTAATTTTCTATTCATTGATGTGCATGTCATAGGAGGCACCCAGCTGCGCATGTGTCGGCATGGGCCTGTAAATCTATAGGCTTTTTCTCTGGCTAGTCTCATCCTCTGATGTCTGATCAAAGCCTTTTCTTGCTCTTCTCTCCTCTGACTGAATAGGAGCCCCAGGAGTCCAAGGCCCACCTGCCTAACGGACTAGAACAGAGAGAGAAGGAGTGATGGATAAAGAAAAACAATGACCAAAATGAAAAAAAAAACACATGCTTACGAATTCATAGTTAGAAAGAAATGAGCATGTTGGGAGGGAGGAGAAAGGCACAGCTTCTGTAAGGGTTAGTGTAATTAGGATGGTCAGTTTACAGTGGTGCCAATACCAGTCCCACACTCAACCCATAAAATCAAATTATCAGTACTGCAGAGTCTGAAATAACATTTACCACACACACTAACAGCTGTTATCCTGTTCGTGTATTGTATATGATATGTGCGTGATATGTGCGTGTCATATCACAATAAATGGGAATGCCTTTCCCTGCTTGGACCGGTGTGAATTTCTAGGCCAGATGGTTAGTCTAGAAGGTTTACCAACTTGGCCATGTTGTTTAAAATGTAGCTGATGAACGTAGTGAACTAGCGTGGTCTTTCTGATAAAACTGGACGAAGGTTTGGCTTTATGCTAGTTAAGAGGCTTGGTGGGATGCCAGAAAATCCAGCATCCAAAACGTGCTATGACCAACTATGCTGGTTGTTTCAGCAAGATATCATGGATTTTTTTTGAAGCAGAGATATTACAAGACTTTAACAGACTGACTTTTTAAAAAAATAACAGGTGTAGGAATCAAAGTCCCCCACTAATCAATCAGTTTTTTGTGTTTTTTTTTTTTTTTTTGCATGCTTTCAGCTAAAAGCAAAATCTGATAACATTGTTGTCAATGTTGACATATGGCAAAACAAATTTAATGTTTCAAACTAATTTAAATTAACTATACATTTAGTTGGGTAGTAAAATATTTTTAAGAAAATAATATTTTTTTTCAACAAGGACACATAAAAGATTAAAATATGTATAATGATTATGAATCTTTAATAATCTATTTTTAAGTATAAATAGCAATTTATTATCTTATTATGTTATAATAAAATGAATTGTTTCTTAATTTTTAAATTCTTGAGCACCAAATCAACATAGAGTGATTTCTGAAGAATCATGTGACAATGAAGACTAGTGTAATAGCTGCTGAAAATACAACTTTGCCACCACAGGATTCAACTACATTTTAAATTTTAATATTTGTATATATTACTGTTTTTATTGTATTTTTGATCAAATACATGCTGCCTTGGTGAGCATAAGCGACCCCAAAACTTTAATCTCGATAAATAAATTAATCAAATAATGGTTGTTCATTTTTAGTTTAAATACATTAATGCTAACAAACGGAACCGTATTATAAAGCTTTACAAAAATATTTAATGAAACAGTCTATTAAATATTGAGTAGACAGAAAAGAGCTGCCTGCTCCAGCTTGTTACCAAGGTGCTTTAAAGGGACTTTTGTCATTGATTAGCCCACAGTCATGTAAAATTAATGGATGTATTTTTTTAAACTGCTTTTAGCTGCACAGCACACAAAATGCTCACGATGTGGAATTTATAGGTTTTTTTACCTGTATGAAGTGCATCAGAGTGTGACTGTGTGAGTGTGCGTGTGTCAGCCGTACATTGGGGACACTAGTGTATGCTGGTAGGGTTCTCACACAGCTGCTGATCCATGAAAAGATTAAGTGTCTTGGGACACCTGAGCATAGCCACTGCTCAGCATAAACAGGCTTGTATAGACTGAAACACACGCACACTGTGCCTGTACACACACATATATAACACACACCTTCTAACTAAAGATATACACTTATTTACTGATGCCCCTCTTCTCTCTGTTTCTCACAAACACATACACACAGGCTGTATTGTAGTATTCGCTAGACTTTGCTTTTGCTGCTTTGTATTCTCAGCTTGTTTTCAGTTTACTGGTTTTGTGGTTTATCACTGGAGGTTGTTTGCTCCCTGGTGAGCAGTACTAATTCTCAAACAAACTCCTTTCCCAATTACCACAGGATCCAGGGAAAAGGCCTCACAGCCAGCTGCCACTGCTCTGATCCTGTTCACCAATCAGATACATTCACCCACTAACTCTCGAGATACAGAGCTTAGGCCTGGACCTAGAAACAAAATGCTTTCACAGATTACCATGACTCTCCGCCTCCAGGAAAGATTTCCAACTGCAATTACATGCTTTTTAAAGTTGTTGTCAAATGTAATATTCCTAATCTGACTGTGTTGTTGTTGCAGTTTTATTCCTGCTGAAAAGACCAGCACCAGCTTCTATGGTTAAGGCTGGTTTATGCTTGTTAGTTTCTGTTGTGGCTGATTAATCCATGCTTTTCACTTACAAAACTTGTTTTGCAAGCCTTATCTTTGTGGTTTTTGCTGTATTTGTATATTGCTGCACTTTGAAAGTTCTGTATATCTTAATGTTATCAACATATACTAATACATTTTTAAAGTCAAAAGTTATATCTGCAGTTAATGCACTGAATAGGAAATACTTGATTTTACATTATAAAGCTTCTGTTATATACACATATACAGTATATACCAATTTAAAAGTCGTCAACTTTATTTTTATAATGCTGTATACAGCAGAGATTGTTTCAAAGCAGCTGCACAATACTAAAAGTAACACAATCAGTGACAGAAACTTAAAAAATTAGGCAAATCTAGAATTATTATAAATAGTTATAAATAAATAATTGTAAAGCAGCTCTTGAAGACAGTAGTGTCATTATTCAGCTTGAGTCAGTTCAGTGCTGATTCATTTCAGTTCAATAACAGTGTCAGTTTTGCAAAATTCATGAATTATGAACAAATTTGATTCAGCTATAACAAATATATTCAGAAGACAATAGTGTGATTATTCATCTCAATTCAGTTCAAGTTTTGTATTCATCTGGTAGTGTCAGCACTGTCAAATCGATGATAGAAGACATTAATGGTTGTCTTACCATTCAGACATTTAGATGACGTCATTTCTAATCAGGCACTGAATAGAGTACCTAGGAAACATTAAAAAAAAATTTCAGCCAGTGCAATTGCTTTACAGTGGACTCGATTCAACTGGCTGACTGAATTGCTCGTGACACAGTCACACCGGTGTTCTGTACTGCGCACCGTCATCCAAAACTCATTCTGTCACTCATTTTTTATGGGTTTAAAATCATTAAATAATGATTAGACTCATTTAACTTTTTACGTTTTTTCTTCCCTTGAGTAGAAGCTGGAAATTTGAGTAGAATCAGCAGTCATCTTGGCTCCCAGACCCAGCCTCTACATGGCCATGTTTAACTCCATTGCCAATTCCTGGCATGGATTTGGATGGCTAGGTTGACAATGTTTCTCCAAGTATCTGCCATCACTGGAGCCCAGGCCAGTGCCTCATATTAAAGACGACTGGCCTGCCCGTGCTCTATTTGCTCCTGCGGGAAAAGAGGGAGATATGGAACCCCTTCAGAGTGAGTGAGAGGTAGCTGCACAGCTGCTGTGGATACATCCTCTCCGCTGAGCTGCCCAGGAGCTTGGAACATCCTGGACTCTGCTAATACAGTAGAAATGATATTCTGAGAAATGATATATTGATAGTGACTCACATGTAGATTAGCTATGCTAAGGCATGCTGATGGGGGTCTCGTGTTTGGTCACAAACTCATTGTGTTGTCCTTTTTTCCTAGACAAAATGGTGCTGTTCCCATGCTGGAGCCAGAGTTAGAGTAAAAAAAGAAAAAAAACGTTGCCTTGGTAACTAACTGAAATAAGTATAAGTTGAAATACTAAAACTACTAACTGAAATTACACTAAAACTGAATTGAAATTTGGAAAATTTGGAAATATATAAAAAAAACAATGACAAAAGCCATCAAATGATAGTCAACTAAAATTAAAATTGAAAATTAAAGTATAAAAGTAAAAAGCTATTCCAAATAAAAATAAAAATATAATAGTATATAAATACTAACCGTAACTATAACTGTAACTAATAACTAAAATTACACTGATTGGAGAAGGTTTGTTTGTTTATTTGAATCAGCATATGTATGCAACCATAAGCTGATTTTGATGCATTGGATAAAACTGATAACAGATAAATTATATAATTCACATATATTTATTTAAAAAAATGTCTTTTAGACTTATGGAGGAAATGAAGGGTCTGGAGCTGCTGTGCAGAATGCTGAAAAAATTAACAACCGTATGTCTGTCAAATGATTGTGTGGCACATCAAGTGTTTCCAGTGTAGACAGCTTTGTTGATTATAATGGGATCTAGTTAGTTGTGCATTAGGCTTTTGTTGTTGTTGTTCTGATTACTTCAACTCCTGGCATTGATGTTTTTTTAGTTTTTTTTCTGGCCCAAAGTTGATATTCTTTGAAAACTTGCAGAATGGGTCCAGCATCTTGTTGGTGGAAACGCGCCTTATTAGTGTCTGAAAATGAAAACTTTGGTAGAAAAATGACCTGACTGCTGCTATATAAAAATCAGAGCTTTTGTGACTCCTTTAAAATTATCCTTAAATTGAAGACTAAACTTAATTCCCATTAATGCTCCATTCTTGGAGGCTTGATCGCTTCTTGCATCTCTCTCACCTCTCCTCCTCATCCCTGTGGGTAGTTTCACATGATTGCAGCATCTGCTCAAGACACTTGTGGGTTGTGGGGTGTAGCTCTCCATAGCAAACCAAAACAAGCTATGCCTTAATCATCATTAAAACATTACTGCTGCAGACGATAGTTATCAGTTCGCTCTCCCTTTCTGATCCCCTGCCCTTTCCCTGCGTCTCTCTCGTGCCGTCATATTTATGTCACAGTGATTAGTGACAGATTAAAAAGTCATCAGAGAGCAGATGAGGGCTGTAACCATCAGTTCATCATGGAAGCCTCACCCCCTCCCCACCCCATCTCCTGCTGGTGAATGAATGTGTGTTTATAGCTTCGCTGGGATTAACTCTGTAATTAGCATCCAATGCACTAACTGGGTTAAACCCTGTAATTGCCATGCTCACCGGTGCCTTGCTCACATTTGGAGGGTAAAAGAGAAGAGATAAGGGTGAGAAGGATCTAGTACTCACTGCATTACACCCATGAAGTGGGATGGCTCATCTCCCTCTAAATTTGTAATGTAAGAATCTTGTCATGCAAATCAGACACATTTGCCAATCTCATCTACATGACCAAGCTGCAGGGGCGTAGCAGCCATTAAAAATGAGGGGGAATCCTTTTTATAGATTACTAAATTTGTAGACTTTTACATTAACCACCTCTTGATTCCTTAAAACATCTTGATATATGAATTTTTGTTTATTTGTTTGTTTTATTTTATATATTTGTTTTAATGTTGCCTGTTTATTTTATATTTGATTATTTTTATTTATTTAGCATATTTATCTATTTTGTAAAATGTGTTTATAAATTTGTTAAATTAGTTATATATCATATATATATATATATTTATATATATATCTATATATATAGCTATATATATATATATATATTATTTAGGCATATTTACATATTTGTGATGCATAAAATAATGACTTTAAGATCAAGTATATTGTAATTCTATTCTACTATTGCCAGCGGTGACCTACCAACTGGAAAAACTTGCGCCAAATAAATTAATAAATTTATGAAGACCCATGCAGATGCTTGTAAAATTCTACACATTCTCTGGGCTCTTGCGTGTTTATTTGAGATATTTTGACTAAGTGGAAACTGCTTTCAGCTAACAATAATGTTTTTAGTAATTTTTCGCTCTTTTTAACGGTTAACTGTTTAAATCTATTCCACATAATTCTGGAAACGAATCCATCTGTGCCTATGACCACACCACAGCTGACACATTTGAGCTTTTTGTATTTATGTTTTTTTCCCTCTGTCTGTGGAAATAGGCATTTAAAACAGTCATATTTTAGATGAGAGGCTGATGAGATTTAAAATGTGTGCGTGTGATCTTTTGAACATTTGGATTGTTGTTTTGCCCAGCTAGGTTGAACAGTTTTTTTGTGATTTGTTGAGCTGTTCAGTGCACTTTCAGTTTTACTACTCTTTTAGAAACATTCACATGCCTTTCTTTTTGTCTTACTATTTCCTCTTCTCTCTTGTTAGTGAAAGACAAGGAGAATGCAGGGCTTCTCTTGTGAAAAGGAAAATCTGATTGTCATTTTCTGGAAATCTTTAATCCAGGGGTTATGCAATTATAGTTCCGGGTGGTCTGTTCTCTAAATAATGCCTGAGCCATCATAACCTGAGCCATCATTACAGTTCTGGAATACATTATGTTGTGTATATGAAATGAAATAAGCAGGAAGGATTATTATTATTTATAGAAACATATGGAATTCCTTGATTATTAATTTTTCATGTGTGAGTTCCCAGCTTCAAACCTTACTTGAACGACTTTTAAAGTCAGTTATTATTGTAGCTGAATGTCAATGCATGTACAGTATGTGACTAAAAGGAGCACATTGGATGGCATTTCATTTTGTTATTTTATTGTAATGGAGAGTGGTCTGCAGATGAGTGACAGAGAAGTGAATTGCATGTCTAAGGCAATCACAGATTTTTAAGGGGGCTGGGATGAAAGATTGGGGATGAACCCCCTTAAATAGGGTCTAGAATCACCCATGGTTCATTGTGAATTTCTAGGTTGGCAGCCAACTCAAAATTAAGAAATCCTAAATGGTGAAAGCCTTCATCTCCTTCCCCGTGCCTCTCTATATTCTTTGCATTCTCTGTGTTGACTGTCTGTCAGTCTGTCAGTCTGTCCCTCTCCCCTTTTATTCCTCTGGCACATATTTCTTACACTTCATCATATGTAATCTCATTTTCTGTCTGGCTCTCCTCACAGAATTACTGCAGTCCTGTCTCTTCATCCACATGTGTGAGTGTTCTTGCGTTGATAGTTTTTTCCAATGTCCTCAATAAGTGCTTATTCCAGGGTTTGTTAGATTTCCTGGAGAAAATCTTAGTGCTCAGAGGTTGTGCTTTCAAAGCTCGCAAGACACAATAGAGTTCTCAGTTATGTTTGATTGAACTATTAGCTTTGTCTTAGATGTTTCTCTTAAAATTCTTTAATTGAATAGACACAGATGAGACAATTGTTGTAAGATGATGACAGTTGTGGACAGCTCAGATCATTGCGATTTGACCTTGACAAATATGAGAACAATCTTGAGTGTTTTCTGAAACTAGATGAGATGTGAAATTGTCAGAAGAGAAATCTAAAAGCAGAAGACCTAAGCAAAATTTGTCATCTGTTATTCATTTAATCACATTGCTTTGTTAGGAACAGTTCAGATAATAGAGATCTCATTTGTTATTTTTCTTAGATCTTTTCAAGCTTAACCTCTTTCCTGCAACATTTCCATATTGTAGTCTTCACCTACGTTCAAAAGCAAAGTTTTGTTTTACATGTACTCAGATCAAACCGTTTAAAGCCTAATGTTGATACCAGCAGGCAGCACTTTGACATTTTAGTTTAACTCAGTGGTTCAGTAAACCTTTGATTAGTGTGTGTGTGTGTGTGTGTGTGTGTGTGTGTTTGTGTGTGTGTGTGTGTGTGTGTTGTGTGTGTGTGTGTGTGTGTGTGTGTGTGTGTGTGTGTGTGTGTGTGTGTTTTTCGTGTGATGTGATGTGTGTGTTGTGTGTCTAAATGACGCGAAAGCCCAGTCGCTTCAATGGATGATTTAATTTATTGCCTACATTTTGGGTTTGATGCCAAATTTGGTTTTCATAGGAGCTTAAATTTTGAATAATATTATCATTAATTACAATCAATAATGTCTGTGATTCACAGCTTTGTCAAGAGCCAGTTGACCCCATTAATATGACATTTATATTTAATTTACCTCCTACCTTTAGGTCCAGGTGTTTGCACTTTTTCTAATGTGACCATGTGATTTAAAAAATATGCATCAATTTTATCTAGAACATTTGAAACACACAACGTCACACTGTATATAACTACCACATTTGAAGGTCTTTTTCTAATGATTTTTTTTTCTTTTCTTTTTCTCTTCTCTCTCCCCATTGACCACAACTGGATCACTGTTGCTCTTCATAAATGCAGGTAAGTCTCTCTTGATTAAATACACCGTAAAGCAGAGTGCCACATATTTAAGCCTTAATATCTTAAGCCAAAAGATCTGACTTTTGTTTTTGGCCTTGTGTGCAGTCTGAGCACGGAGCTGTTGGTGGAGATACAGTCTTTGCTTTAAGATTAGTTGTTTCAAGTTGTTTGTGGTAAATGGGGGTTTTCACAGTAACTTGCTTAAAATTGCGTTTTGTTTTTCTGCCAACACAGAAAGTTGAAATGTTAAATATGTTCTTTCCCCTTTCTGCACTTTTTCTCAGCTGCTTTCATAATGTGCTTGAGACTGCACAGTTGAGATGTTGGAATGCTTTTTTACCCATGAATCACTTGTATCATCTTACAGAATTGTAGCTAGGGTTCTTGTGATTTCAGTGCTATTGCAAGCAAATACAGGACATGCTTTTGACATGATAGCTTGGGTAGGTCTGTTGTAGGGTACATGGAGAAAGCATTTCAAACTCACATTTTACATATGTGTCAAGTTCATGCTCATGGACGTGTGCACGACACTGCCTATAGTCCCATCCCTTTTTTGGGGAATACTGTCTGGTCTGCTAGGACAGTTTGGTCGTATCTGGACTGTGTGTCTGTGCTAACTTTAGCCCGAGGCTTTTTCATGTGGCAGCTCCACAGAGAGAGACGGAGATAGAGAGGAAATTGATACATGTCATTTTCAATGACCTTCATTATTCTGTCTTAGTGCCATAGTGATCATTTTCTGTCTAGTAACTGACAGTTTGACTCTGTAACAGGCACTTGGACAAGTGTGCACACTTATCTACATATGGTTGTGTAAGTCAGCGTGGGTTACATTTAAATCAATGGCATTGAGTATATGTATATATGTGGGTGTGTATATACCATTCAAAAGTTTGGGGTCGGTACGTTTTTAAAAATGTTTTTGAAAGAAGTCTCTTATGCTCATCAAGGCTGCATTAACTTGATCAAAAACACGTAAAACAGTAATATAGTAAAATAATATTGCAATGTAAAATAACTGCCATAATTTGGCAAAGCTGAATTTACAGCAGTCATTACTCCAATCTTCAGTGTAAATGATTCAGACATTATTAATATGTGGTTTATTTATTTATTTATTGTTTGGATTTTATTATTATGTATTATTATTATAGAAACACATTGGTTATTATAATCAATGTCATAAGAGTGCATAATATTGGGAAACGATATGATTTCTGTGATTCTTGAAGAAAGTCAAACGAACAATTATTTTTTATATATGTCTTTGCTATTATGTTTGACCAATTTAATACATTGATCTAAACATAATTCAATAAATAAATAAATAAAATAATACATGTTTTGAGCTATGAAAAACTTATAATGAAATTATGTTCAACCAATAAACTACATTGTGTTAGGAGAACGGAATCATTTTTAACATAAATGCATATTTTTTAATTGATTACTCAAAAAAAAAGTTGATCCAACTAATGGATTTGTGGGCCTGGAAGTTTATATTATCTTTTTTTCAGTTCAAATCCACAGCTATCATAGCACACGCTAAACCGAACTTATTTAGCATGTATATGAACAAGTATGTTACTTGTCACTGGCATTAGCACAGTCATTGCAGATAGAGTCAATGTAGTGTTTACCTTCATGTGGTCTACTCTTCAGCACAATGATAACCACAAAAACTTCAACATAACAGAAACTCTTTTAAATGTCAAACATAACAGCATTAAACATGAACAGGTTTTTCCCTTTTCTAAAAAACACATAAAATAAAACAGAATTTCTAGTCCTACACTCTGAAAAATAAAGGTGCTTCGAAAGGTTCTTCACAGCGATGCCATAGAAGAACCATTTTTGGTTCCATAAAGAACCATTCGGTAAAAGGTTCTTTAAAGAACCATCTATTTCTCACCTTTTTGAAGAACCTTCTTTCGCCACAAAGAACGTTTTGTGAAACAGAAAGGTTCTGCAGATGTTAAAGGTTCGTTCTGAATACCATTTAGACAAAAAGGTTCTTCTAATCTATGGCATCGTGAAGCACCTTTATATTTTTAAGAGTGTATGAAACATAATTTTCTTTCCTTATCCAGTCCTATGAAAACCATGGTGGGAACATTATTATGTCAACTGAACTCAACAAAATAATGTTTGCAACTTAAAAGGTTTAATTAAATTATTAAATTAGAATTTTTATCTTGCAACCATGCATTTATTTAAGTTGTGGTAACAAGTCCCCATAACCATTTTTTAGAGTGATCCTTGCTGAATAAAGTATTAATTTATTTAAAATCATACAGGATATATTTTTATTATTCATATTCATGTTAATATGCATATGCATATTCATATTCATATTATTATTATTATGTGAATCAATGTAATGTATATGAACATCAACCCATAACAGTTATATCTATTACGCTGTAAAGAATTAGCCTAATCTATAAAATAACAGAAAAAGTACTGGCAGCTTATTACACTGGACCCATTAATTTTACGGACATTTCTGTTAACTCTAAAACCCAATGCAATCCAGTGTGAAATTCAAAACACTTGTAAAAAAAATAAATACGGAAAAATTCCTTCAAATGCCCTATTTCCCTATTTTATATTCTATTTTTTTCTTTTGTATTTACAATTTATGAACTCCAGTGGTATCAATTTGTGTAAATGTCACAAAGATGCACAACATAATTAAAGGCCAATCAGTGTTTATCCAAAGACACCAGAAGGGAGGACAGTAAACAACACATTTTTGATCTGATAGTATTAATGGCAGTTATGTACTTGTGGTGTAACAGTAATGAAGTGCAGTTTCCCATTATTTTACTGCAGTAGCAAGTAAGAGGAGATGTGTCAAAAAATATGATAGTTGCTATAAGAACAAATATTGTTTGGCATCTTTTGTCTCTGTTTGTTGTTTGAGTTTGTACTTTTAAGACATTGTTGAATTTTCTGTCAGTGTCCATTGAAAACAGAGTTATTTATCAAGTCAACATTTCTCTGTACTGTACATTAATCATCTTAGTTATTCGACAATCTCAGAACCCAATGGAAAATTATACATTAGCATATATCAGCATCATATACTGTATATCTCTGCCATTTTTCTGCTGCGTTTCTAATCTAAAAGAAGAAATTGATGGTTTAACAAGGTCTTTGCAGTAAATTCAACGCTGGAGTCCGTCTTTTCCTCTGAGATAAAGAGCCGTCTCTTCTGTCTCTGTGGCAGTGAACTACAAAAGCACATACTGGGGGTCTCAGACTGTATTTTACAGTTTCAGGAATTACTACAGATTAGGACAGACACATCTGCACAATCATACAAGGATGTGACAAGCATGGCACAATAGCTGGAGTATGCCAGTGGTGATGGATAACTTGTGAAGAAACTTTTTAACATTGTCAGTTTTGGTGCAGTTTTCTGGAAACCCTCTGTCTCTCTCAAAAACATGTGCACACACTCTCAAAGTAATAAGTAAAGTAAGAGCTGTCATTCAAAGGACTTCACTTCTGTCTTTAACTCTTCTTTTACGCTATGTCTGGCTAGTGTCAACGAAGCAGAGAAACACTGTCAGAAATGTTGTGAAGAGTTTAGACTTATCTTCTGTTCTGTATGAACTTTTCCTTAAACGTAAGCTTGTCTTTGTCTACATTCACTGCTCTGTCTCTGAATGTATATAAGTAGGTCTGTGATAGTTTAAAGCAAATGTTAAAAGCTATGAACCCGTTCTTGTAAAACAAAGACTGGAAAACAAGAAAGGCTCAAATTAAACATTTGGGTGTTACGCTTTTCATATATATTTTGTCATTGAAGATGCAAATAACATGTTGGGTTGTTTGTTCGTTTGATGTATGAAGCTTGCTTTGGGTTGTCTGCATTCATAAGAGCCAACAGGTTCAGAAACAAGGTTGATAAAGTCACAAAGAGCATCTGCGGAACTCCAGGGATCTCTTGTATTTTGACAGAACAGAATAGTGTGTTCTACCAAATGAATCTTTTCTTTTGGGGTTTGCATAGAAGGAACATTGTAAGAGGGGACATCCAGAGCTTGAGATGAACAGAATGTAGGACATACAGCAAGACAATGATTAGGAATCCACAAAGGTTCAGGCTGTGTCAGCCAAATCAAAAATGTACCGAGACATGACTTGTAAACTACTTCAAGCAACAACAACAACAACAAAACATTTAAATTTCCTTCTTAAAAAACCTTACTTTCACCAGACTTTGAATTGTAGTGTGTACACTAATAATTATTTTTTAAATGTTTTTGAAAGAAGCCTCTCATGCCCATTAAAGCTGCTCACTTCTTTAAATGTCCTCTAAGCATTCATAGTTAATACTGGCTGGTACTGTACAGCATAAATTAAGCACCTTTCAAGCACTGCCGTCACTGTAATATTTATAACTGTATTTATTAGCCTATTATTGTAGTATTACCCCTAATTTATTTCATTATTTTTATCTTTATTTACGAGTGAAAATGTCACAATTCCAGCTTTATCGAGCAACGGTTTCAACCAACTCTTTGCACCACCTGGTGTTGATTTCGTGAATGAGTATCAAATGTGACTGCATTTTTGCAGTAATATTCTGCAGTAATAGGCATTTTGGTTGTCTACCTACTGTATATGACCAAAATACAGTAAAACAGCATTATTGTGAAATATTTTTTTCCATTGAAAAAAAAGTTTACAATGTAAACATTTTATTTTTATTTTTTTTTTTATTTTTTTATGTAACATCATGCTCATGAATCAATATGTTGATGTTGTTGTTATTATCAACGTTGGCGGAAAAATTGCTTAATTTTTTTTTGGGTGAAAATTGATACACTACCATTCAAAAGTTTGGTTTCCATGAAAATATTAAGCAACAAAAACATCGAACATGTTTTCAACATCGAAATTAATAAGAAAAGGAATAAATTGCATTTGATAATTTATTCATTAAATTGTAATAATACAACGTTTCTTAACCAGCTAACCAAGCCCCCCCACACACTTTTTTTTAATTTATTTGTATTAATTCGCTACACTTAGATGTGTCACAATACGGAAGAAAACCTACAATGCCATGATAATGCAGTACTGGCTCGATAAGGCTCCTAGGAGCATTCTTACTGCTGAGCCCTGGGAGATATTAATATATTTTTTTTTGTATGTGTGTTTAACCTTCCAATCCTTAGTAAAATATGAAAATCGACCCATATAGGTCAGATTAATGTCAGATGCTTCACAGTCTTTTGGAGTGCATTAGAACAGAGAAAATGAAGCCCTTTAAGTGTGCACTGAATCAACAGTGTCACCTTTCATGCTGCTGATCCCAAGTGTGTATGGGCAGGGGTTGCGCAGAGGTTTGAAGAGCACTTTGATGAAAATGTATTACAAAGGCTGTAATCCACAACTGGGTCAAAACTCCTCATTCCGTCTGCCTTATAAATGTCGATCCGCGGCTAGGGTAATCTCTCTCTCCTAGGTGGCGGGGCTAAATGGCTGCTCAGGGGATATCAGGGCTTAACTTGTCATGGTATGGGGTGATTGCTGTGTTATGGTAAGAGGTAAAAAGGAGGGTAAGTAAGCAGTTTGTGCAGTGACTGATTGGTGCTGATGAGCCCCGAGACTCTATGCATGAAGTTATCTGTTGAAGGAGAGCGAGAGTGTGTCTGGATTCAAAATAAGAAGTGATGAAAGAGGTGTTTGTCGAGGTGCCACATCGTGACTGGAATCCACTCACGAACTTGTTAGCACTGAAAGTTCGGTGTATGAGGGCATCAGAGGAAGATAATCTTTGGGTGTGTTAAAATGCAATAACATTACAAATAGAGCAAACTGAGTGCTGTCATGAACTGCCACCGTGGATTGACTGAACGGCGGGATTGTTGAATAAATAGAGGATATTGTCATCCCACTCTCCTCTTTTCAGCCTTTGCAGTGACTTCCCTTTATCTTTCCATTTTTCTGTCTTCATATCACGTCACTTGCCTTTTAAGATTTGTCATCAGTGGCAGATGGAGAAAAGAAGAGGATCTAAAAAAGCTGATGTTGGCAAGATAAAGTGACATGCTTTCAAGAAACTTCTGCTGCGCCGTTCATTCTTTCTCCACCCCATGTGACTGTAACCTTTTAGATTCCTGGGAAAGGGAGGAAAAAAAGAAAGGTATACAAGACTGGAGTGTGTCAGTTTATAGAGACTTTCCAGAAGGCTCTCCTTCACCTGTCAAAAACAGAGAAATCTAGAGATGCCTTTTTTCGGTTTGAGGAAAGAAGATGAGTGTCAGTCGAGAGAGATTGTCCTATTGATCTTGTTCTGTCACGAAACAGTCGGCGTCTGAGCGAGGCCATCCACCCACTTATGTATCAGAGATTACTGATATCAGAGAATTAAGCAGCTTAAAAGGCTATAAAAAGTTGTTTATTCCCCAATGCAGCGAGGGCGTCAGCCTAATGGCTAGGAAAAGGAAATGTCAGTTTGGTAAAGGAAGCCACGGTGTGAGTATTTACAGTATGTGTGTGCCTCTATGATTCCTTCTTTCTAAAGTCTCTGGGCTGTTGCGGTTTCCTGGTCTGTCAGACTTGGGCAAGCCGCCACCCTCTCATTCATCTCGGTGCCGTCCCAGATGGAACCCATTTTGCCTGGCTCGCTGGTTCCAGAGCGTGAAAGTGGGTTGGAGGTGGATTGCGTGCATGAAGGCACCAGCTGAACCCCCGAGCTTGTGGCCCAGGCTGGGAATGCTGTCTTTGCCCTGCAGTTATGAGCGGCGAACTCACTGGCTAACGGGGACAATTCCTTGTAACTCAGAGTGGCCAGATACTGACTCCACTACTGTGAGATTGTTCAAGCTTCAGAATATGGGCGATGTAGAGTTACTCCCCACTAACAGGATTGTATGGATTACAGTTGCTTAATTGATTCTTGAAACATTTCACTTCCCTGGGTTGCCAAATCCTCCTTTCCTGGGTGTAAAATCAACAAACCGGCAGTGTGGGGAAGGTACTCATATCTAATGTAGCCAAGATTCAAACTATTCTACAGAAAAACTGGAAACTAGATAGATTATGTGCATTTATGCTTTTTTATAGAAAAAAATATTAATATAGTAATAACCTGTAAGTGATTTCAGGTTGCGCTTTGCTGTATGTGGGGGAGGGTGGGGAATTTGTTTTTGTTTTTCTTTTTTTTTTTTTTTGCTAATTGAAATGGATAAAGCCAGATTTTATTACCGCGTTGTAACTCATTAAATACATTTTTAACTTATTATTTGGATTACATTATATTTTTGGTTGCCTAGAACCTATTTAGCTTCGAACCTACTGTCAGGGTCTTTTCCTCGGGGTCTAGTGTACATTCCATTGTTTGTGACACGAGCTCCTGACCACTGCTCCTGTCATTGTTTTCATAGTGACCTGCCAACACTCTTCCGTCGTGGGCCTTTCGAGTGTGCCTCGAGCCGTGCGCTCTTGTCTGGGTACTGTTCATGTTGGAGTCGTTTAGTTGTTCAGATCCTCGGCACTCATTCTTGTTGAGTTTCGCGGTTCGTGTCGGGGTCCCTCCGGACCAGCGCCACTCTCCTTCGTTTCTGTTTTCTGGTTTGCGTGAGCGGCTTGGGTCTGTTATCTCGCGTGTGCCAGTCTCGAGTGTTTCGCTCGGCCTGAGCTCGTCTGTCACTGTGTGTTTGTGTTTTGTTGTAGCATTTCGTGTGTGTTCAGCCGCTACTTTCTTGTTGTCTTGTGTGAACGCGGCTTATGAGTTTTCTCATTAGCTGCGTGTCCGTGTCTTGTTTTGTTTGTATGAACGCCACATGACTTTGGTCTTTGTTTCCGTGTGCCATGTGCTCTTCATGCAATGCTCTTGGACACAATCCCCTCTTGTTACCTGATTAATTGGTTAATTTGCCCCCCATGTGTGCGCCCTCTGTGAGCCCCTCCTCATTTCTCCCCATTGATTTTCATTGTTCTTTGCAGTCCTTCCAGGCCATGTTAGCTCATCACTTATCTCCCCTGGTGTTGTCCTGTCGTGTCGGATTCATGCCCTTGCCAGTCTCCTGGCTTTGGCCCCCCATCGGGCTTCTGGTAGTTTGTGTTCGTCTGTTGGTGGTTTTCTTTTATGAATTACAAAAGCCCATTTATGTCTCCTGCGATCCATGAGTCGCTCGCTACTATCCTTCATCAACAACCTGACAAACTTACTATGTTTCACTACCATTTCTTGCTCTCATGCGCACTCATACCAGTATAAGGGGTTCAAATAAATAGTTGTTCATTGGTCATGAATAGTTAAATGCTGTCTTATGTACAACAGCAGTAACTAGTTCGCCCGAACACATAAAGGTGTCGGCCCTCAACCCTGGCGGGTGATGAAATAACATAGAATAAGTGATTAATGATATGTGGCCATGGCTAGGTTGATTGCTGAAACAAAAAGATAAATATTCATCAGAGCAGATGTAGCAAGCTTGGATTGGTATAACCAACTTGCTTGCATAGATTTACAAACCGTTTGGTGATAAAATTCTATACAAAACTGTAGCCCCTACACCACACGGGGACGCTCGTGATGGATGCTCACGACCAAATTAATTCCAAAAATTCACAGCCATATCAGAATATACTAAAGGATAGTATACAGAATAACTTAATAAATATTATAACAATGGTAACATATTAACAACTACATAGTAAGTTTTCATATTACATAGTAAATTTTGCATGCATGAAAACTCGGAAGTAAAGGCTTTTAGTTTAGGCTAAGGTCTCATATACTGTATGCTTTTATATCAAATGTGACTCTCTCACCACCGACCCTTTTAAAGTAAGCATTGCTTTAAGCTTTAATGGTACCACCCTATGAGTTACAGCCTCTTATTACCTTTAATACCCATAATCAGCCATTGAACTCCGAAAATCATATTCCGTGCGTACTGAATCATAAACAAAGGCCTGTCTGAGCAAATTCATCATGTTCAAGTCAAGTCAAGTCAAGTCACTTTTATTTATATAGCGCTTTAAACAATACAGATTGTGTCAAAGCAACCGAACAGCATTAATTAGGAAAATAGTGTGTCAATAATGCAAAATGACAATAGTAAACACTAATTTTTCAGTTAAAGACAGTTCATCATTGAATTCAGTGATGTCAACATCCAGCTCAGTTTAAATAATATCTTTGCAATCATGTCAACGATATCGCTGGAAATGAAGTGTCCCCAACTAAGCAAGCCAGAGGCGACAGCGGCAAGGAGCCAAAACTCCATCGGTGACAGAATGGAGAAAAAACCTTGGGAGAAACCAGGCTCAGTCGGGGGGCCAGTTCTCCTCTGACCAGAATATGTGTGTGAATATGCACCCCATGCAATCTTATCTTGTTAGAATTTATCTTGTACATTTTTCCTGGAAACCTTGATTTATGGAGTATGTATGAGGTGTTTATCACAGAAGAACAATTATTGTGTAGAGCAGGTGCACATAGACACATTAAGACTGTAATGAAAATGAAATGATGAGTTTAGAGTGTTACATCTCTTTCAGCCAGAGGCACGGTTGAGCTTTATTGAATGGCGATACCTCAGTGACTACAACAGAAGATGCTCTTCTTAGCAGACAACTTTGTCAGCATCAAATTCTTAACACATAATATGAGCTGTTTCACATGAAGACAACAAGAAAATTAAAATTTTCCCTTAATTCAACAATTGATAGACCATCACCAAATGCATTAGGCTGCTGTACACTAACTGACAGCTGTGTCATTTCCATCTTATATCAGGGCTTCCGTTGATCGAAAATGGCAGAGCTGTTTCACAGTTTGAGATCTCAGCAAAGAGAGAATATTGCTCTGAGGATAGAACGTCCCCTGAAGAGTCCTGTGATGGCGCATTGATGAGCGAGAGAGTTTGTGTGTGTTTAGGGAGTTTCAGCATTGCCTTATTTGGGCAGAGAATGAGGCACAGCGCCTCAGGTGTGTATTTACATTTGTGTGTTTACACAGATTCGTGTGAGATCGAGGAATAGGAGACAAAGAAAGAAAATGGAACCAAATATGCAAGCCATGTACAGATAAATAGCTGATCTCTCAAAGTTCATCCTCCTGTCAATGCTTTAAAAATCAAAAAGGCTCAGCTGTGAGTCAGAGACGGGACTGAATGCAACCTGAGCTTGTGTGTGCATTGGAGGTTAGTTCTCTGCTATTTTGATGCTTAGAAATGCTACATTAAACGGCTCCGAAATAACTCATGGGATGACACAGTCATGCTGGAACAACCATGAGATAAAGGGCATTTATTGTAGAACTGTTATGTGAGTCACCCAATAACAGGAAGCAAATGAATTCAGAATGGTGACACTGATGTTGTGCGCTTTCCTGTAATGCGTTAAAATTTTGCACCCCATGTGGCCGCCTTCATAGGATTTTATGAGCTCTGCTCCAGCATGAGAAAATGAAAAAACTGTGTTAGGAGACAGAAAGGTCTCTTGCTGCACCTCATTTGCATATGAAAGTCTCTGGTCTTTGGCACTGCCTTTCTCTGGAGCCCCAGCTGGCAGAAGGGCAGGAGGGGAGCACCTGTGTGGTGGTCTGTCAGCTACCTCTCCCCTTTCCTCACCTAGTTGTACCAGGAAGCAGCCGTCGAGGGAGAGACTCAAGCTGGGCTTCGAGCCCTCTGAAGTTCACTGTGACAGGTCTGTTAGCATGAGGACTAGAGCATGTTGACCTGGGTGGAGTTCATACAGAAATTCTCAGTATGGTGGGTAGTGTACACCAGCTTTAAGGGGCAGCTCACTTACTGAGACCACCTCAAAGTAACTGTCTGTTTGCATATTACCGTATTGTATTGTGGTTTTTCCCCCTTCCCAGGATTTAAAATGCATAATAACTGTTGAACTGTTTAAAATAACTGTTTACGGTTTTCATACATTTTAAACTATAATTTATGCCTGTGATGGCAAAGCTGAATTTTCACCAGCCATCACTCCAGTCTTCAGTGTCACACGATCCTTCAGAAATCATTCTAATACTGTAATAATTATATATCCTATATTTAATATAATATATATCATTATATATATATATTAGAGCGGTCAGTTGATTTTTTTTTTATCCACTAATACATGAGTGGCGGGCTGTGAAATACCCCCAAAACATAATCAAAGCCACTATTGTGGGTAATGCAGAAAATTATCAAGTAGACAATTTTTTTTTTTTTTTTTTTCTTGAAAAAGAAGCCTTAGAAAGAACTATTTTATTTGATTCAACATACATTTTATTACACATAATTGTTTTGGCTACAACCGCCTAACACAGGGGTAGGCAAGTTCGGTCCTAGAGAGCCGCAGTCCTGCAGAGTTCAGCTCCACCCCTAATCAAACACACCTCAACCAGCTAATCAAGCTCTTACTAGGATTAATAAGGCTGTAGGCAGGTGAGTTTGTTTCAGGGTTGCGAGCTGAAATCTGATGGGAATGAGCTATCTAGACCGAATTTGCCACTGGCTAAAATAACAATATGGAACATAAACACGAAGATGATTGAAAAACATCGCAGTATCTTTTGTTCATGTGAAATCTTTGTTAACCAAAACGCTTGGGTGACCTCAGTTTCCAAACATTATTTATGTGCACAAAAGAAAGGTGATCATGCAGGTTTGAAATGACGCGACATGAGGGTGTGTAAATGATGACGATTTTCATATTTGGGCGAACTATCCCCTTAACTGTTTTTTTTTTTTTTTTTAAAGATACTCTAAATAAGAAGCTAAACACTGCAGGGTTATTTGATAGACAGGAGGAGGAATACAGTATTTATTTGAATTAGAATTACTGCCTTTAAAATATTTTATACCGTGTACCATTGTACCAGTGTATTATATTTTTTACTATATGCACAGTTTATAAATTTATTTATTTTTTTTTTTCTTACGTATTTTGCCAAAAGTATTTTTAATCTGTCTTTTCTGACTTTTTTTATATAATTTGAAGTTTTGCAGGGTTAAGAAGCCAGGTAAAGACACTGGTGTATCAGCACCCCATGCTGGAGACCAGCTTCCACAATATATGCTGGTGACCAGCAATGCTGGGCTTTTGTTCCTACAGGAAAACCTTTCATTTAATTTGCTCTTAAAAAGTGTATGTCCCAAAAGCAGAAGCAAACCCAGACATGGGCAGGGTATTAGGACGATAAGAGGGATCAAACTGCTATCCATATGTGAGAACAATATTCTCTGTTTTGGTCTTCAGCATGTAGGCAGTCACATGTCATTGCATAGCTTCATCTACATGTATTTGTCATGTTCGCGTGTGAACGATATATATCCTTGTTTGACCACCCCCTGCCAAAACACACAAAGTAATCTCCTGCCATTTCAACTATGACTGTTTTGCCACAATATACAAATAATGTCACTCCCTAATCTTCTTAGCATCCAGCTCTAATATCATCTCTGCACCCTTTTCTGAGAACCAGTGCCTTTTTCAATTTTAGTCCTTTCTAATCCCATCATCCCTCATACAAAACATCATATCATATGACCCATGTCATGCCCAGACATGCTCAGCAGACACCAGATAAGACTGAAGGCGTTGATATGATGACATCCATATCAGAGACTGATTTGCTTTCATCTTTGTCCTTATTTAATATGTACATTGAAACTCCTGACTAGGGCTGCACAATTAATCAAATTTCTAATCGTGATTACAATTATAGATGCCACAATTACGTAATCGTTCAAAGCGCCAATTAATCGTTCAAAGATGCTTTTTTTTCTACAAGTTATCTTAAGGGTTTTTCCGTTGTTTTAATTTTAGTTTTAGTATAACACTATAATACCATTTATATTTTTACTTTTTTTATAATTTAAAGAAGAAACCAATCTGATGTATATTTGACATTTGAGGCTTAATACTATAGAAAAGCACTAAAACGTTTTCGGTTAAGAGTGTTTTCAGCTTGTTTAATTTCATATAAAAGTACGCATGAGTTGTTTTTCCTTTTTTTTTTTTTTTTTTTTCTTTTTTTTTTTTTCTTGTTTTTTTTTTTTTTTTTTTTTTTTTTTTTTTTTTTTTTTTTTTTTTTTTTTTTTTTTTTTTTTTTTTTTTTTTTTTTTTTTTTTTTTTTTTTTTTTTTTTTTTTTTCTTTTTTTTTTTTTTTTTTTTTTTTTTTTTTTTTTTTTTTTTTTTTTCCTTTTTTTTTTTTTTTTTTTGTTCCATCATAATATAAACATTCAATGTAAATTGTGATAATCATAATCATAATTAATCATCACAATTACAATTTCAAGGCAATAATCGACAATTATGATTTTTGTCATAATCATGCAGCCCTACTCCTGACCTTATTTTTTTAGAGTACGAATGACGGCAGCAATAAAGCTAAATTGCACTCATTGTTAGACAGTCTTACAAGAGGGAGAACACAGTAATTGCATGATAATGTGCTTGAATATCACTTTTTTTAATAACACTTTCAATGCAAACCAATTCTAAATGGCACAAAATATCTTGGCCCAATCATCAGTGGTGTGTTATACTAATGAAGAAAGGCAGTATTGTAATTCTTACAGTGATCTGAAGGGGCATTTGAGGGGACACATAAGTTTCATCATGGAAAGAAATGTGTGAGTTTGAAATCAAGTAGGAATACAGCAAATTTCCAAAAGCACAACTGCACCCGCTTCTCTGAGATTCTCAATGGTTATATGAGTGTATTTTAGAAGATGTATGTAATGTCTTTTAGGCACACTAATATATTATACTATATAGTGTATTTTTTTCAAACTTTTGGACACCATTAGATGCCATTTATTCCTAGTTGTGTAATGTCACAAACTAACTGGAGTAAAGGTTTGCTTTTGGGATTGGTCTCAACAGCCAGAAAACGAAAAAAAAACAAGAGCTCTCAAAATTGCAAGAAGTTGCAGAACAGTTAGATTGATTTTAAAAGTATTACTTCCTGTTCTGAGTAGTTAGCAGAGACTAATTGAATCTAGAAAGAGAGCACCAGTGTGAGTGTTCCAGAGAGAATCTCTTCAGCTCCACAGTATTTATGTCTAAACACTCCAAACGCCATTATTGCTCTCGCTCAGAGTTGCATACTTGTCATGATTTTCCCATCTGAGACGGATTTTGGAGATTGCAAGATTTATTTTGTCATAGGGCGAAATCACCAGTCTTGAATCAGCTTCTGACAGATTACCAGAAATTTTGTGTAACAGTCCCGCAAGCGTGCTGCTGTTATGACGTCTGATGAAGAACCAATAGGAGGGCAGATTACATAGTGTCATATATGATATAAAAACATAAATCACTTTTAAGTGAGCATTTTCTTGACCTTATTAGCATACTAAAATGTATTTCTTCCGAATAATGAGCAGTTCCATGACCTATTTTTCCCAGCCACTACTGACTCCAGACAGATACTCTGACTGCAGGCTTAAAACACTCAGCCAGCACTGTCAGCTGTGACCAAAATCTTAGTTAAAATGTACAGTTTGGCTTGAATGACTGTTGATGTACACACTCTGCCTTTGCTTTTGCTCAAGATTTCATTGGGATCAACAAAAAATTGCATGCAACATCCAGCTTCAGTCAATAGCTCCGATGCAAAATCCATCCACTGCTCGCATGCTAAGATAATCGCATATTTGGTTTGCGTCCACTTGTCCATTTGGTTTTACTGCAGATGAATACAACACTGGAGCTAAATGAAAGCTGAATATTGGTGCCACAGGTCTGCTGGTAAAACAAACCACCGGGCTCAAGACTCACAACTCCAGGGCTCCGAGCCCATCCATGCATTAGAGAGCCATCTGCCCACGCCGTAAACAGATATCACGGATGCTGCTCATCCCTTCTCGCTTCCCAGCACGTTTCGGTGAGACTCCCCAGAGTTACACAGGCTACAGGATGAGTAATACGAAGTGGCAAGCATCTATTCTCTGAATATTGATGTGCCCTGTCTTGGCGATGGTTTATTCCCAGGTGCTGGTCATTTGGAGTACTGTCCTTGCTTTGAACTAATTCGCCTGTGTTTCTGTTCCTCCATCTTTCGCTTTCAGTACTTGGAGGGCTGATGATGTTTGTTTGCATTGCAGCCCAAACACAGGGTTATGTTCCAACTCTATGCTGCATTTCCTTTATTGACCATAAACTGACCTGTTCCTGTATGTCTAGGGCTCTTTATTGCTGCCCAGCACTGTGTCCTTTCTGCATGATACCATTTAATAATAATTGTATACTCATTTTCTGACACATCATAGATTATATATGGTATCTAAGGTCATATAATATATAACTATACATATTACAAACATCGTAATCTAGGTCACTAATATTTAATTGAAATTTTATCTAATTATTATTGCTATAATATTTAGAAAGGAAAGATAAATATGTAGAAGGATCACACTACAAGTAAAAAGGAAAAAGCTCCTGAATGATTCTTAATTGGGGAGGTGAAAGGTTAGCTCCACCCCTTTTGGGTATTGGCGCACGAGCAGACAGAACAAGAGCGAACTTGAAAGAGAGAAGACTCAGTAGCGCGAATTCAATAAATAGTTTAATAATCCAGCAATAGATGACAAATTAAGACCCAGATTAGTGAGATATTAACTCTTTAAAGCTCACGCTTTGAGAAAGACACGACAAGAAACAGCACTGAAAGAGACGAGAAGCTGATAAAATAGAGCCTAATCAGTATTTCTTCGGAAGAATACTTTATTTATATTTTCTGATACATTTCTCCTTGGTGAGTACAAATTTCATTATAAGAAATGTATTTAATGGAACTAAATGTGAATATTGTTATCGGCTATTGTAAAGTTATCCAGAAATGTGAGTTAGTAATGTTGAAAATGCTTAATTTTAGTTTCAATACAATCTGTTAGTGTATATAATTGTTCAAGTTGTTGAAGGGTGTTTTATTTGTGAAGATGTGATAATTTCTCAAAGTGAAGTGTGTTTCATGTGGTGCTAGCTTTGCTAACACTGTGCATAGACTCTAGTGTTGTAATTGAGCACATGGCGATTAGCCTGTATGTGTTGCGTATATGCAAATAATTGAAGCAGATGCTTTAGTCATTTGAAATGGTTTATTCGAACAAGTTACTGATGATTGTTTTTTTTGCTTTGTTTCTGCAAGGCCGGGTTTTTTTTCTTTTATATATATTTTTTTCTTTGTTGAGAATTGTGATCCTGAATCCTGTCCTTGCTGAATATTCGTATTCCGGTTTGGACTGGCGAGCCATCCCATCATTTCGTGCCTGGAAATGGAGAAAGAGTGAAATTTGTCGATCTGGTAGGACCAAACTATATTTGTTTAGAGTTTTTCCAAGTTTTGCTGCCTGGATTTTCCCTGGATCAAACTATTTTTTTTTCCCTTTCTTCGTGGACTGAATTTTCCCACTTTTGATGAACATTGCTAGATATATATTATTTTTTTTCTTAACTGGACATTGAGACTTTGAATTCAAAACTGAAATGTGAAATTGAGAATTTGATCTTGAATCTAAAAAAAAAAAAGATCTCATTTTGAAACTGAGACACTGATTTTGAGTATTTGAAATGTATTTCCAGAAACTCATTTGTAATTTGGAAACTGCATCTGAACTTTGTTTATTTTCCTTTCTTCAAATTGAAATCCTTTTGTTACTTTAGGGTTTTACTATTCAATTTATTTGTTGTCGTAATTGTGTTTTGGTTATTTTTGATCTGATTGCAATTTCAAAAAGGGCAGTAATCCAAGTGAAAGGATAATCAGTCAAAACAATATACTATTTTTACAGCAACTGACTATTCTTTGAACTGTTATTAATTCACTGACCTTTGAAATAGGTAATACTCTTACACCTTTTGCTTACCTTTTGCTCTAGTGAGTCGACAAGTCTTCTGATTTCTGGTCCAAGAAATCCCACGTAGTTACCGCTGTACCAAAGTTGTGGTCACATAGTAACTTAGTAATTGTGAACCAAGCGCTACTCCGTGCGTGTTACATAAAACTTGGCGAGCCAGCCAGGAGCAAAAATACAGCATAGTGTATTAGTTATAAATCAATTTGATAACCGCAATAAGTGGTAAAGAGATTAAATCAAAAAGTAACACTTCATAGAAAATCAGTCATGGAAATAGTGAAACGTGAAAACGTTAATGTCCAGAAAGCAGTCATTGTGAGTGGCTTAACCCTCTCTGATCCAGATCAAGAATTAGAAACCTGCTTAATGAAATATGGATCCATCAAGCGCAACTTAGTTATTGATGATCCCAACTCTGAGCACCACCGCAGTGCCATTGTGGAATTCTCTCATGACTCTGCCATGCAAAATTTGGAGTCTTCACTGCCTATGTCCATCAGAAGCACGTTAGATGTTAATGTTGTTTTCCATGTGCGCAGCTTGGGGAGTGTGTACACGCCTGCAACAAGTAGCAATGTCACTGAAGGTTACTTGGAGAACCTGCAGGCCATCGCCCAAGACCGTGGAAAAACCCTGCAGGAAGTGCTTCAGAGTGAACTGCAAAAGATTTCTGCATTGATGTTTCCAGAAAATGAATCTTCAAGACCTGAGCCAGAAATGGAACAGCCTGTGTATGAGAGCGGTATGCATACGAGAGAACCTGAAAACCCTGCCAAGGAGAGCACACCGGCAAAGTCACTTTACCAACCTAGAAGCCCTGATGCCAGTGTTGCCGAGACCGTGTCCTTGAACATACCTACCAGTGCTTTGAATCCGCCAGGACTTCAACGAGTAGTGATGGAGCACGTGGTAAGAAGCAGTGATTCCATGTCTTCTTCACATGTTTCCTTTCGTCTCAAAGCCTTCTCAGGAAGAATTCCTCGCCCCAGCCATGAACCAGATTTTGACACCTGGCGTGCAACTGTGGACTTCCTATTGAACGATCAGTCCCTCTCTGATTTGCACAAGACTGGGAAAATCCTTGACAGTCTGCTACCTCCTGCCTCGGATGTCGTCAAGCACATCGGCCCATAAGCTTTGCCCTTAGAGTGTTTGAAACTGTTGGAGTCTGTTTATGGCTCAGTGGAGGATGGAGATGAATTGTTTGCAAAGTTCATTGGTGCCCTGCAAAATCAAGGAGAGAAACCATCCACCTACCTTCACCGTCTTCATGTAATGCTGAGCACTGCGATTAGAAGAGGTGGTGTTGCTGAAGCTGAAAGGAACCGTTGTCTCCTCAAGCAATTTTGCAGAGGTTGCTGGGACAACAGCTTAATCATCGATCTACAACTAGAAGGAAAGAGAACCACACCCCCTTCTTTCGCTGAACTTGTGGTGCTCATCCGCACTGCGGAAGATAAACAATCTCTTAAAGAAGAAAGGATGAGGAAGCACCTTGGACTAAACCGACATGCTCCTGTTCCACTCAAGTTACGGACAGCAATTAACCAACAGTTTGTGTACTGCAGTGATGAACCTGATGAGTCAAATGAAGTAGAGCCATGTCAGTTAAGTGTAAAGCAGAAATCAGCCAAGTCTAAAAGCAAAATTGAAAAGTCTGAAGTTGAAAGCCTGAAGAGGGAAATTGCTAAACTTCAAACACAGATTACCATGATGAAAACCAAGCCTGTTCGCAAAGAAAAGAGCAGCCCCAATGTGGATGACATTTCTGAGTTGAGACCAGAGCATGTGAGCTTCAAGCTCATTCGTTCCGAGATTTCAAGGGGGATATCAGAGAGTATCCAGCTTTGGCAATTCCCTGCAAAATACCGACCCAATTTGACAGAAACTGAAATGAACAAGAGTTTTAAACCCACTGGGCAGTTGCACAACAGACCCCGTCCTGGTTATTGCTTCCATTGCGGAGACGATGGACATCTTGCTGTTAACTGTGAGAATGATCCGAACCCTCGCAAGGTTGAAGAGAAGCGCCGTGAGTTAAGAGAGCGACAGGCCAAATGGGACCTCCAGAATGCCACCAACTTGAGGTCTTTAAACTGAAATCCGTCTCTGTCATGGGGCGGACAGAGACTAGAAGAAGAGAAAAATGCCCTAAGAAGAGTGAATATCTGTCTCACCAGCATGCTCACGAGTCTCCATGTTGTGGATTACCTACCGGATTAGTAGGAACAAGATGCACCGCTAGAATCCAAATTGAAGGGAGAGAAGTTAACTGCCTCCTAGACACCGGATCGCAGGTGACAACCATTCCTAAGTCCTACTACGACAAATACTTGTGCAAGCACCCCATGAAAACCTTAAAGCATCTTCTAGAGGTTGAGGGAGCCAATGGACAAGCCGTACCCTATTTGGGTTATGTCGAGCTTAACTTGCGGTTTCCCAAGCATTTCCTTGGGTTGGAAGCAGAAGTCCCAACCTTAGCTCTGGTAGTTCCTGACTTGACGAACATGCCACAGATCCTAATCGGTACCAATTCACTGGATGTGTTATACACCAACTGCACACAAGGGAACAGAACTATTCTCAAGTCACATTGTTATGGCTATCAAGCTGTGATAAATATACTGGAGAAGAGGAAACGGCAAGCTTCCAGTGGATCTGTGGGATCTGTAAAACTGAAGGGGAACCAACAAGAGGTTGTACCGGCAAGATGCACCGTAGTTCTGGATGGACTTGTTCAAGTGAAAGGGCCTTTCTTTGAGAAGTGGGTGTCAGTGGAGCCACCTAGAACGTCCTCTTTACCTGGTGGTCTTTTAGTGGCAAGCTGTCTGCACAATCTACCTTCAAGGCAACGCTTTGTGCAGTTACCAGTCGTATTGAGAAATGACACTCAAACTGACTTAGTGATTCCCCAGAAGACTGTGATAGCTGAAGTCCATGCAGTTCAGCGAGTGGAGAAAGAGTTTTCCAAAGTGGATGCTGAAAGTGAGAAGATGGGGACAACTCCGCCCAAGATTCCAACTGACTTTGGAGATTCTCCTCTGACACCAGAGTGGAAAAAGAGAATAACCTCACTGTTGAACTCCATGTCTGATATATTTGCATTACATGATCTGGATTATGGTCACACTGACCAAGTAAAACACAGGATAAAGCTCAGTAATGAAACGCCATTCAAGCACAGAGCTCAACCGATTCACCCACAAGATGTGGATGCTGTCAGGAAGCATCTTCAAGAACTCCTTGAAGCTGATGTTATTAGAGAGTCTGAATCTCCCTTCTCGTCTCCTATAGTTGTGGTGCGAAAGAAGAAAAATTCTGTGTGATTGTGCATTGATTTCAGGAAGTTAAACTCCCAGACAATCAAAGATGCATATGCCCTTCCTAACTTGGAAGAAGCCTTTTCAGTCTTAACCGGATCGAGATGGTTTTCAGTCCTTGACCTCAAGTCGGGCTACTATCAAATTGAAATGGAAGAGTCTGATAAGCTAAAGACGGCTTTCGTATGCCCATTAGGTTTCTGGGAATTTAACAGGATGCCGCAAGGAATCTCAAATGCACCTAGCACGTTTCAACGATTGATGGAACGCTGTATGGGAGATCTCAATCGGAAGGAAGTGCTCGTGTTCATTGATGATTTAATAGTCTTCTCGAGAACTCTGGAAGAACATGAAGCTCGGATACTTCAAGTGCTCCAGAGGTTAAGGGAATTCGGACTGAAACTCTCACCTGAGAAGTGTAAGTTCTGCCAAACATCTGTCAGATACTTGGGCCACATTGTATCCCAGCACGGAGTTGAAACTGACCCAGAAAAGGTCGAAGCCCTTAAAACCTGGCCAAGGCCGAAGAATCTTAAGGAGCTCAGATCTTTCCTCGGATTCTCTGGTTACTATCGGAGGTTTGTACAAGATTATTCGAAAATTGTGAAGCCCCTTAATGATCTCACTGCTGGGTACCCTCCACTGCAGAGAAGTCGGAAAAAAAAGACGGATGAGAAAAAGCAGTACTTCAATCCGAAGGAACAGTTTGGAGAACGATGGACTCAAGATTGTCAAGGGGCATTTGATACTGTCATTGCAAAACTCACCTCTGCTCCAGTATTGGGATTTGCCAACCCCAAACTCCCGTATGTGTTGCACACAGATGCCAGCACCACCGGCCTTGGTGCAGCATTATACCAAGAGCAAGATGGACAGATGAGAGTCATCGCCTTCGCAAGTAGAGGACTTACCCGGAGCGAGTCAAAGTACCCCGCCCACAAGTTGGAATTTTTGGCCTTGAAATGGGCCGTGACGACCAAGTTCAATGATTACTTATATGGGGCTGAATTCACGGTGATAACTGACAGTAACCCATTGACCTACCTCTTGACTTCCGCAAAATTAGACGCCACCAGCTACAGATGGTTGTCAAGTTTATCAACGTTCACCTTCAAGATACAGTACCGAGCTGGTAGTAGAAACCAGGATGCGGATGGACTCTCTAGACGGCCGCAAGCAGAAATTCCAGATGACCTGGAGACACAGAAAGAGAGGGAAAGAATTAGACAGTTCACTCACCAGCACCTGACAGAAGAACCATTAATGGTTGTTTCAGAAGAAGCCGTGAAAGCCATCTGTGAGCGTCATCAAATTGGTCAGTCCTGTGACGATCCTGATCTTTTACACCCCTCTGTGACCTTAGTGGAGTCCCTAACTGTTGATGTGGATGCTTTGCCTCAAGCATTTCAACAGAATGATGCTTACCAGATCACAGAGATTCCCCAACTGTCTGAAGAAAACCTGCAGGAAAGACAGAGAACAGATCCAGAAGTTGGAATAGTCATCCAAAAACTGGAATCCAAAGAAAAGCCCTGTCTCAAGACCATTCCACCTGAATTAGTTCCATGGTTCAAAGAATGGAACCGTCTGGAGTTGAGAAGTGGCATACTGTTCAGAAGGAGACGAGAGCACGGGGACTTATCGTACCAACTAGCACTGCCGGCTGATCTTCGTGATATAGTCTTGAAAGGACTCCATGATGAAATGGGTCACACAGATATATTTATATATATCACATATCCATATATATAGATATATTATATATATATATATAAACGTTCTCTACATACTACATATTATCTACATACTTCATATATATACATATATATTATATATATAGAGATATATATATATCTATGATACAGTAAATATTATTATTATATTAGTAGTAGTAGTAGTAGTAGAAATAATAATAATAATTGTTGTATTATATACAGTTAAACCTTTTAAAAAACAAATTGGATTATTAAATATAGTACTAATGTAGTAGTGTATACTAGAAATAAATTGTATATTTATCTATATCATTGGATACGTTTACATACTTAATACCATTTACAGTTATATAAGAACATATGATATAAATTATATATAATTTGTTTTTAAATATTTTATTATAAACCCATAAAATTATAGTAATCGTATAATGAATAGTTAATAAACCTTATAGAAATTTAAGGTTTTAAAAAGATTTTATGATAAATAGAAAATATAGTAATGTATAGTAATATTATATAAAATTAAGTGATTTTAAGAGTTTTTAAAAAAGATTTTATATAATATAAAATAATATAATGTATACATAATATTATTTATAAAATATAATTCATATTATATGTTTCGTTTTACATATCTGCAGTTTGATTTGAGTTGGTTGTGAAATTGATCCTAAATTTAGAGGAAATTATGTGCAAACATATTGCTGAATCATAATTTCTGTTGATGTGTCTGCACATTGGTTCAAACAAATTAACAAAGATTACTGAACGAGACCCATGTCTTTTTTCATGGTCTTTCAGCCTCTGCTATTTATCTCTTTAGTTCTGCCTATTTTTTCCTCCTCTAGTCATTGCGCACGTGTATTATTCAGTATTTAAATTCTGGTTTATAGCATCAGTGATTTGTGTAGACATGGGTCATTGAGAGTCATCCACATCCCAAGTGCTGAAATATCACAGTAACCCAAGCAAAACGGAGCTGGAAACAAGCCTTGCAGCAGTCCTGTCTCTGCTGTCACGTGATCCTTCAAAGACAGCAGATAAGACCTCTCATCTTCCTCAGACATCACTGATGGAGAATAAGGGCTCCACCTCACCTTTCACAAAGGAAAAAAATATATATTGAGACAAAGCCTTGTGATGGTTTGAATTCATTTGTGCAGAGTCCTTCAGGACCAGAGGGGTTTTCAAATGAGAAAATCAGATGATTGGGCCAAATTTCACTTGCAGCCTCACAAGAATAAATCATTCATGTCTAATGGAAGTCAGAGAATGGTCATGAATATATAAAGGGTAGAAATCAAATCTCTTTATGACCATAAAAAACTGCATTTCACTCACTGTAATCAAAAGGACTGACAGGGGCCTATTCTTTTTAAAATCCAGAGAGAGCAGTTTCTAATGAAAAAGCAGTATTAAACACCACAGGGAAAATTAACCTTCACTTGTTTAATTTTTTTTGCCCCTTTTATGGGCACTGCGCTGCTGTCTCCAGTTTTTCGAATGCTGCCAGAGAGATGAGATGGCCATGATTCACATGACGCTTCGACATGCCACAGAGGTCTTGTTATGCAGCACTGTCAACAAAGCATCTTCAATAAAGAGGTGGGCACTGTCAATTCTGTAGTTGATCATGAGATTTGTGAATCATCATTTAAACCATCAGTCCGCACACTTTGATGCACGGATAGTTTGTGCATGCAAAAACATAAGCAATCTATCAAGGATGCAAGTATTGGCATAAAGCACATTACTGTGCCAAGAGACATTATAAGAGGTGGAGACTTGTACATATAAATGGGAGATGCTAAATAGTCTCGCCTTACAGGTTAAGTGGAGGTCCCGCCTTTTCTAGTTATAGAAACTAGGAGTACTGATATATTACTTAAGCACGATTTCAGGAATTTCAAGAACTGCATGTTCTTCAGTAAGAACATTATTATAAAAGCTATAGATGGGGTTGAAAGACTTGATTGCATGTTGATTTGATGTGTTTTTAGTATTTTAATTTACTATAGATTAGATTATAAGTAGATTATTTTAATATATTAATAATATTATATGAATTTAAGAAATATGAAAATTGTGTATTTTTATTATGCCTTGGTGATCATATTGTGTCTTGTTTGAATAGTAAACAATGCCTCAAATCATCTGTTCTGCTTTATTGCATCACCAAACATATACCATCCTGGTCTCATTGTTTATATGTAGGTAATGTTTACAAGCACATAACATGCATTTTTGCATGTTTTGATTGATACTGAAACATAACATTTTGGACGTATTACAACGTTTAAAACGTAAAATTGCTGCGTAATTACAGCTAAAAACGTAAAATATATACAAATCTTTTATATCATTAAAATATTAGTATCAAATTTGGGTCACATTTACCTGCGGTGTGAACGTGGCGATATGATCTAGCAGCTTCCACACGTTATATCTGTGGTTTTTAGACATCATAAATTAGTAGAACAACGTCTTCAGTAGTACATTAACCGTGCAGTCCATGCTGTTGTTTTCATCCGAGTATCTCCAATATGGCCACGTATCCGGGTAACTGACCAAACCGTGATGCAGGTGCAAACGTTCTATTCATACGGATTCATTTGTAAGTCTTTAAAGTTGTCCATTCGTAAATAATTTACGTTTTAGGTGTCAATACGTATGTTTAGATTCTGTAAATACGTCAGTATTGTACATTTTTAGTGTCTGTGCGAACGTAAGTAAATATACATTTTGTAGAACCACATTTTATGTAAAATACATATGAATTCTCATGAGATCACGTTGAACATACAGGCAAGTAGCAAAAAGCAAGTATCTGTGCTTGTATCCGCTAAAATGTGGTATCGGTGCATCCCTACAGGATCTATCGTCTCTATTTTATCTCTGACAATCCGGAGAGCTGTCATTGTGTGTATGTGCTTCAGCGGGGTAGTTAAACTGTGCTTCACCTGCATTGCAGGGTGAACTAAAATTAGAATAGTCTTAGGGATGGAGCCGAGAGTGCCTAATCTAACCCTAAACCTGTCCAAAGAAAAAAAAAAAAAAAATTATAAATGCTGTAACTAAACCTCGTTCTCACTGCACACACAGTCATGAGAGATGAGTGGATGAAAGTGTGAACCAGCAAGACGCAGCTGCAATGATGAATGAAGTGTTCCCGTAATAAGGAGAATGGATGCATGGATAGATAGATGGATGTATGGATGGATGAGCAGATAGATGTGCACGCAAGCCCACATAGATACAGCAAGACATGTATGTAGATAGACAGATATATGCAATTTATACATGGATACAGAACACTGGGTGGACAGATGGTCAAGAAGGAGTTAGACAGAAACAGCAGGGGATGCTGGGAAGATTCTGCTTGAGTTCAGTCTGGTTGAAGACTATGTTCATGCATGAAGTTGATCTGTCTGGTTCGTTTCTTATGAGCAGTTCTAAGATGAGCTCCACCTGCTCCACCTTTTGCAACTTTCTGTAAAATACATGCATAAATTGAAGGTGGAGGCCAGACAGAAAGAAGAAAATATGCATCAAGCACACACACACACATACTTGCATTTGTGGTTTACGGGGACTCTCTATAGACATAATGATTTGTATACTGTACAAACTGTATTTTCTATTGCCCTACACCAACCCTACACCTAAACCTACCCCTTACATAAAACTACTGGCAATTTTTGAATTTCATAAAACACCGTCTTGTATGTTTTTTAAGCCTTTTGTTTTACGGGTACACAGGAAGTGTCCTCATAAACCATGTTTACGTTGTAGTACCCATGTCATTATACAGATTTGTGTCCTCATAAACCATATATACCAGTACACACACACACATCCAAAGGCCTCAGCTTAGCAATAACTAGCACTTTCCCCAGCAGCCTGCACAAGCTGATAAAACACAACAGCGCCTGCGAGCATATTTTTAGCCGGCTTTATCCTCGCAGGATTCTGTATGTGATGATGGCTTTGCTCCAGCAAATATATCCTGTCATTAATCTAGGCCTTTTGATGCCGCTCAAAAGTTAAAGTGGAGTATCCACTGTGTGTAAGCATTAGAGGTTCATAAACACCAAAAGAAACTGAAAGGGGTTTTCCGTGTGTTACATATGAGGGAGTATTTGGCAACTGTAATATCTTTATACAAAGAAACAAAGACACAGGCACATCTCATGCCTCATTAATCAAACAGGTAATGATGCTCATCACATCTTTCTATCGGAGTTTGGCACTGTAGACCTGAGGAGAATTTAGAGCCTGTCCACATCACGCTTTCCTTTTATGTTATGCTGTTTAGCTGCTCACTCGGTCGACTGCTTGATTTCCCCAGTACCTTAGTTCACACATTTGCATAGTTTCTAGAAACTCCTGCTGCTTTTTTTAATGTTTATACTTAATACATGTGCCTTTGTATATTGATTTGTAAGAAATCATAAATCTTTAGTATTTAGTAATAGTGGTTAGGATAGCTATTTAGGAATCTGGGGGCAATTGAGGTTAGGAATTTAATCCTACACCCAATGTTGCCAGATCCTTTTAGAAAAGCAAGTAACAACAATTGCAAACTGTCTATTTTTTAAATCTTGAAAAAGTACCATTTTACTTATAAGTTTATATTTACATTAAAAGAATTAGAAATATTGACTATTGAGCTACGGCCCAGAATATTTTCTCCTCTTTATTTTGTTTTGTTTTAACCTGTCAGTTGTTTCCTTAAGGAGACTTGTTGATCTATTATACTTAGTTTTGTTGATATAACCAATTGTTAATTCATTTTGATTTGACCACATGAAGGGCATTTTAGTTTTTTTTTTTTTTTTTTTTTTTTTTGGGTAACATAGATTTCGATTTTTAGAATCTAGTCACTTGCAATGCAAAATGCATGCAGAAACGCATAAGCTGCACAAAAGAACATGTAAAACTTTCGCAAGGTGTTTCTTTAGCAATTTATTTTCAGTAAACACTTCTCAAACCAAATTACGTTAATGATTTAGCCGTCGAGTCACGAGATAATTAATTGATGTTAATATCTACTAATTACCGCGTTGTCACGGTCACTCTGCAGTGTTTTTCTTTAATCCAAATCATCAGGACTCTCTCTCTCTTACTCTCTCTCTCTTTTTCCTCTGCCGCATCTGTGCTCGATGACAAATGACAGAGTGATACCGGCAGAAATGATCTCTTGGAAAACACTCCCTCAACAGATGAAAACCTGAAAAGAGGGAGGCGAGGCATGTTCGGGAAGCGTTAGAAGCCTCTGAAATGTACTCCAATGAGATAGAGGTCTGAATATTTACAGCGTTTTTTTCTAGCCAACACTCATCCATCAGGAAGAGCCGTGTGCTCGGCCATGTAATCTGTGGATTGCACATGTAGATCCAGCCGTGCATGTCTAAGCATGTGTGCCTGCATGTGAGTCGCATGATAATATCTTCAGTGCAAGCATGCAGAAACAGTACATGCTTGATTTGGCCAGTCCTTCTGATCTAGCTTTTGTATAATGAATTATCACTAGCAGCACTAGCATAAACAGAGACATAAAAACAGCCATGATACTGTACTGCAAAAGTCCAGCTACCTCAATCGCCCCAATGAGCCATCGTGTCTTTCAGACCCCACTGCGAACAGAGTGCGAAGAGAGTGTCTTGAGAGATGGTGGCACTGACTTTCTGGTCTCCAGAACCTAGGCTGGTGTGAGATAAATGGCTCCCTGGTGCCTCTTTGATAGGAACTTCTCTGTCCTTATCGAAAAGCTGTTTCCACACCACTGCCCTGTGTTCACACACGCACACATATACCTGTAAGGGCCAGTCTGGCTGCTGCTTAGTTGTGCTGACTTGCAGATCAAATGTATTGTGCTGGCAGAATTTGAGAATTTTAATAATTTTGTGTAAAAGAGACATCTCATTTTTGCTGAGCTGTAGTCGCTCTTTATCTTGTTCCTTGTTGGCGTTTATGAAGTATGAAAGTAAGGAGCTGGTAAATGCCACACTCTGAGACAGATGGAAGGTCAAGTCTGACAGGTAATTTGAAAACTGTAAAGGTGAAGAGATTATGGGAATTAATGACAGAGGCGACATGGCAGGAGTTGTGTCGGTGTTTTATTGTCATGATTCATACAGGGCGAATACTCATAAAATGGACAGTTCTGTTATCATTTACTCACCCTTTCTTTTCTTCTGTGGAACAAGACATTTTATATTTTGAAAACTTTTCACATATCTCTTTTCCATGCAACAGAAGTTAATAGTGACCAGAACTTTTAAGCACAAAAAAAACCCTTGTGCATTATATTCATAATCTTAAGCCATATGAGTTTGAGATCTGTATGATTTTTAATGCACCTATTTAATAATAATAAAAAAAAAAAACTAAAGGGATAGTTCCCTCAAAAATTTTAATTCTGTCATTATTCACCCTCATGTCGTTCCAAACCCTTAAGGTTTTCTTTCATCTTCGGAACACAAATTAAGATATTTTTGATGAAATCCAAGAGCTTTCTGACCCTGCATAGCCAGCAACAGAACTGACACGTCCAAAGGCCCAGAAAGGTAGTAAGGACATCGTTGAAATAGTCCATGTGACATCAGTGGTTCAACTGTAAGTTTATGAAGATATGAGAATACTTTTGTGCGCAAAGAAAACAACAACAAAAAAATTACTTTACTCAACAATTTCTTCTCTTCTGTGTCAGTCGCCACACGCATGCGTTGTGGTAGTCTCGTGAACCCGCATCAAAGACTGACACGCAAGAGAAGAAATTGTTTTTGTTTTCTTTGCACACAAAAAAGTATTCTCGTAGCTTCATACAATTACGGTTGAACCGCTCTCAGATTTCATAAAAAAAAAAATATCTTAATTGGTGTTCTGAAGATGAACAACAGGTCTTACAGGTTTGGAAGGATATGATGGTGAGTAATTAATGCAGAATTTTCATTTTTGGGTGAACTATACCTGTAGTCTTACTGACCCAAACTGGAATCTTCATGTAGGTTTTTTCCATACAACATACGTTAATATGACTGTCCAAACCATATTAATATATAAATATTCACCAATAATATTGCCCTCCAGTGAGAAGATCATTGAGTCTGAACTGGATCAGTATGATTCATGAACAAATCATTTATTCTGAATATTGTTGTTTGGACAAGACATTTTTTAAGAATCTTCACATGCATCCTACTCAACATGAGAGTGAGTAAATGGTGACATAATATTCCATTTTGGTTTAACTGTCCCTTTAAAACCTACTTTCAGAATAACAAAAAAAAAAGAGTGAGAAATGCTATATGAAATAATTTCAGCTGCCAAATCCCTATGTACCCTCATCTTGATTAAACTCCCTGTTGCTAAAACGAGTCATGATGGTTTCAAACTGTGAATTATGGAATGAACTTGCTGGCTCCCTGGTGGAGGCCTTGTCCCAGCATCTGCTGCAGAGGCAATCCTGTCAGAGGTACTAAGAGGGCGAGTCAGAGGCAGATGAGAGGGCGAGTCGAGAGAACGACACTTTCATTCCACTGAGGTTTTGTTAGTGCCTGATGAGAAATTGAACTGGGTGACACTTGAGGGACATGAGGCAATCTGGGAAAAGAGTGGGGTCACGCAGGCAGGAGGAGCGCACCTTCAGAGAAGACAGGTGTCCACTGAAAGCTAGAGTTGGAGAAGAAATGAGGGCAGAGACACAAACGCCTACCCATCCTAAAGAGCAGTGTTTCAGAAGAAACAAAAAAGTCATGCAGGTTTTTAACGACATGAAGGTGAGTAAATTACACGATTTTCATTTTGGGGTGAACTATCCTTTTAAACTCTGATACAGGAATTAACATACACATTAAGAGATGGCTAGAAGGAGAATCTGGGTGTTATTTAAATTAGCATTTATGGAGTCTATTGAGTCACAATGGCTTTAGTGACAATAATAATGAAATTGAGCATGCAAATGAACTTAAGATCCCTAACCTCTCTGTCTTTCTCTGTGTTATTCTTTGTTTTAACTTATCTTGTTCTACACATATTGGGATTCTTAAGGGTACCCGAACAGCAGCCTGAATAAATCATGACAACACAGTTAAGTACAAAATGATCTCATTAGTCAGCAGGTCATGGAGATGATAGTGATCCTGCGGTAATGGGTCAGTGCTTCCCTCAAAGTTATCCGTAGCGCTTGTGTTTGTCATTGACATGAGCTCTTTGCTCCCTCAGTCAGAACTGAGAGATCAATAGAGCTGTACTTAGTACATTGAGATGAGACATGTAGTGAATCAATGAATATGTGTTATTTTATTCATCTAAGCATTCAAACCTGAATTTCATAGTACATGTAAAAGGGTAAGTTCACCCAAAGAGTGAAAATTGTCATTTACTCACCCTAATGTCATTTCAAATCTGAATGACTTTCTTTGCTCTGTGGAACACAAAAGAAGATATTTTGAAGAGCTTTGGTAACCCAACCATTCTGATGGTTGCAATGTATGCATTGAGACAGAATTAAACATTTTAAGTGACCTATCCCTTTAAGACATGTATAAATTAAAATGATGTGCTGATCAGAATAACCTGATCTCTATATTCTGTATTAAAATATTTTATTTTGCTTCACAAAGGTTTTGTTTCAGAGATCTTTAGAAATCTTCCTCAAACAAACGATATAGTTGCTCATTTGTATATTGAATATTTACACTGAACAGTGCAATTTACCTGCTTGCATGGGCAGTGCTAGTGAAACTTTATTATGCCAGGCAAAAACACTGACTTTTATGGGCGCAATCTATAGCATGTAGGCCTATCAATTTAACATGGTAATTTAATGCAGTTAATTATATATTTTAAAAAGTGTTGAACAGTTATCACATTTAATCACTTCTGCTGACCCGTAACCTCCCAAGCCACACTTACTAAAAGTACACACAATAATTACAATGCTTTTGTTAAAGCTGCACTATTTTTAAATTGACTTATTTTAAAAATTGACTTGACTTGTTCATACTGTGAAACACGACTATCTTTACTTGGACCAACTCTTTAAAATATAGCATATCTTGTAACACCCCTAAATCTTACAGATTGATAGACTAGTTTGTAAAATGGATTGATGTGAACTGTAGACCAGTGATAGACTTATGTTTGATGACATGGAAGTAAAACAACAAATCTATTGACTTAAATTAAAAGGGGGTACACTAAATGAGCCCTGATTAACTGGTTGAACTGGATCACTGGTAGTTAGTGCATAAGATCCTGGTGTTTACACTGGATATGATTCTTAAAGGGGTGGTTCACTGGGTTTTTTCTAGGTTTGATTGTGTTTATGGGGTGCAGTCTAACATGTGTTAATGCTTCATTTAAAAAATATATATATTGACACGGGGGGAGCACACGACAGACACAGGGGGTGTGGCGTCAGGCCTCGGAGAGGCTTTTAATGACAAATAAATATAGTGTCAGGACCAAGGGGCGGGCTTTCTAGTGTCCAAAATAAACAGGGGATCTGGTGTCCTTGTTGTGCCGGGGAATTGTGAAGAAAGGGCAGTGTTCAGGAAGGAGGGGTCCAGGTAAGGGGCGGAGTCCGGCGGCCGCACGCGCTCCCCTCTCCCGTCCGCGACGCGAGGGGCGGCGGCTTTGTCCAGCGGCTGCATCCTTCTCGCCTTGGCCCCGGCATGTGGAGGGGCTAGACGGCCCGGCATCCTGGCCCGACGGCCGTGTAACAGGTGCGGCCCTCGTCCGGACCGCGGGTCCGGTAGCTCGCATCGTCGGCGGCACGGAGATCCCTCTATGCACCCCTCCTGGACCCACAAGGACACCAGCGTGCATGCACGGGGAAGAGACCGGTCCTCCCGAGGAGAGGCGCGCCTGGCATTTCAACAGCGGCGGTGATGAGGCTCCATTTGGTTCAGGTGTGCCCCATCACACGCCGCCAGCCCCGGCTGTTTCAGCGCCCCTCCTCTCACACACCCACTCCCGTCGGGAGCCTGGCGAAGGGCAGCGATTATGGGACGGGGTGATGATGATAATTAGGGGGAAGCAGCCGACTCGTCACATTCCCCCCCCCAAGCGACATCCCCGTCATCAATCCCGCCCGCACGGGAGTGCTACCATCCTCAACCAGGCTCCAAGCGGTCGGAGCGGGCGGGGCGGGGATTCCTCTCCGGGCAGTTCTCCCTCTCGCCCCGCGCCGGAACAGGGACAGAGAAACCGGGTTTTAGTCGACAGCCTCCACCAACCACAGGGTGAATGACAATGGAAGAAAACATCACTTACCCCTTTGGTGGTGGGGAGGCCGTCTCTGCCGTCCCTCCGTCCCAGTCCGGGTTTCCACTCGGGTTTTTCCCGGGCGAGAAAGGATGACGTCATCAGGCGTTCCCCACTGTGTGTCTGGGCTCCGCCTTGCCCGCATTCTCCACCATATGTCACGGGGGGAGCACACGACAGACACAGGGGGTGTGATGTCAGGCCTCGGAGAGGCTTTTATTGACAAATAATATAGTGTCCAGGGAAAAAGGGGCTTCTAGTGTCCAAAATAAACCGGGAATCTGGTGTCCTCGTCGTGCTGCGGGCTTCATGCAGGGAAGGGCAGTGATCAGGAAGGAAGGAAGGAAGGGTCCAGGTAAGAGGCGGAGTCCGGCGGCCGCACGCTCTCCCCTCTCCGGTCCGGGGCGCGAGGAGCGGCGGCTTCTTCCAGCGGCTGCATCCTTCTCGCCTTGGCCAACTAGTCTCCTTGCCCGACGGCCGTGTAACAGGTGCGGCCCTCGTCCGGACCACGGGTCCGGTAGCTCGCATCGTCGGTGGCACGGAGATCCCTCTATGCACCCTTCCTGGACCCACAAGGACACCAGCGTGCATGCAAAGGGGGAAGAGACCGATCTCTCGAGGAGAGGCGCTCAGCTTTTAACAGCGGCGGTGACGAGGCTCCATTCAGTTCAGGTGTGCCCATCACACGCCGCCAGCCCCCTGACTGTCTTCAGCGCTCCATACTCTCACACAACCCACTCCCGTTGGGAGCAGGGCGAAGGGCGGCGATTATGGGACGGGGTGATGATGATAATTAGGGGGAGGAAGCCGACTCGTCACAATATTTACGCATTATTTTTCACATAATTTACCTTTATTCCACACTGCTCTGTCTCTTCTCTGAGAAACGGTCTGATCTTTTCCTGTTTTTATGAAGCTCCTCCCTCAGAAATACGCGATGGGCTTAGATTGGTTAGCTAGTCCAGTGTGCTGTGATTGGCTAAACCGCCTCTAGCGCGCGTCTAACGTCCCGCCCCTCACCTCAGCTGCATGTGCTCCGGTTGTATTGTAAACAACTGCATCTTTAATATCGCTTATCAGTTTGAGCCCGAGTGGTGGGGGAGAAGCAGAGGATTATTGAAGAGGATCGTGCAGAACCGGTGCAAGCACGGCTTTTAATGGTAGGACTAAGATTTTTTTTGTCTTATAAACTGTCTCATACTTTTAGATACGCTGTTATTTGTAAATGCTACTGCTGATGTTAGCTTTTAATATACGGTTTTATCATGATTAAAGCTTTAATACAGTACGGCAAATGCACGCACATCCATGTATAATGCTTCTCATAGCTATGTGAAAATAAGCATATAATTGTAACAGTTCATTATTGGAGGTGAGCTGAACGAGAGAGAGAGAGATACAGAGTGTGTGCAGAGCAGGGGGACGCGAGGAACAGTATTAAGAACCGCTGCTTTAGAACAGTGATTTTGAAACTTGTGAATCAATTAGAATCGTTAGAAGACAGAATCGCGGCATCTCATATGTACAGTGGGGAAAAAAGTATTTAGTCAGACACCAATTGTGAAAGTTCTCCCACTTAAAAAGATGAGAGAGGCCTGTAATTTCATCATAGGTATACCTCAACTATGATAGACAAAATGAGAAAAGAAAATCCAGAAAATCAAATTTTAGGATTTTTAAAGAATTAATTGGTAAATTCCTCTGTAAAATAAGTATTTGGTCATCTACAAACAAGCAAGATTTCTGGCTCCCACAGACCTGTAACTTCTTCTTTAAGAGGCTCCTCTGTCCGCCACTCTTTACCTGTATTAATGGCATCTGTTTGAAAAAGTATATCAGTATAAAAGACACCTGTCCACAAACTCAAACAGTCACACTCCAAACTCCACCATGGCCAAGACCAAAGAGCTGTCTAAGGACACCAGAAACAAAATTGTAGATCTGCATCAGGCTGGGAAGACTGAATCTGCAATGGGTAAGTAGCTTGGTGTAAAGAAATCAACTGTGGGAGCAATTATTAGAAAATGGAAGACATACAAGACCACTGATAATCTCCCTCGATCTGGGGCTCTACGCAAGATCTCAAAATGATCACAAGAACTGTGAGCAAAAAATCCCAGAACCACACGGGGGGACTAGTGAATGACCTGCAGAGAGCTGGGACCAAAGTAACAAAGGCTGCCATCAGTAAAACACAGCGCCGCCAGGGACTCAAATCCTGCAGTGCCAGACGTGTTCCCCTGCTTAAGCCAGTACATGTCCAAGCCCATCTGAAGTTTGCTAGAGAGCATATGGATGATCCAGAAGAGGATTGGGAGAATGTCATATGGTCAGATGAAACCAAAAAGAACTTTTTGGTAAAAACTCAACTTGTCGTGTTTGGAGGAGAAAGAATGCTGAGTTGCATCCAAAGAACACCATACCTACTGTGAAGCATGGGGGTGGAAACATCATGCTTTGGGGCTGTTTTTTCTGCAAAGGGACCAGGACGACAAAAGAATGAATGGGGCCATGTATCGTGAGAATTTGAGTGAAAACCTCCTTCCATCAGCAAGGGCATTGAAGATGAAACGGGCTGGGTCTTTCAGCATGACAAAGATCCCAAACACACCGCACGGGCAACGAAGGAGTGGCTTCGTAAGAAGCATGTCAAGGTCCTGGAGTGGCCTAGCCAGTATCCAGATCTCAACCCCATAGAAAATCTTTGGAAGGAGTTGAAAATCCGTGTTGCCCAGCGAACAGCCCCAAAACATTACTGCTCTAGAGGAGATCTGCATGGAGGAATGGGCCAAAATACCAGCAACAGTGTGTGAAAACCTTGTGAAGACTTACAGAAAAAGTTTGACCTCTGTCATTGCCAACAAAGCGTATATAACAAAGTATGAGATGAAATTTTGTTATTGACCAAATACTTATTTTTCCACCATAATTTTCAAATAAATTCTTTAAAAATCCTACAATGTGATTTTCTGGATTTTTTTTTCTCATTTTGTCTCTCATAGTTGAGGTATACCTATGATGAAAATTACAGGCCTCTCTCATCTTTTTAAGTTGGAGAACTTGCACAATTGGTGGCTGACTAAATACTTTTTCCCCACTGTAAATAGATTTTTACGTGCACCTCTAGTTTTCTCTTCCTTTTCTCTAAAGCAGTGCAGCATGGCCTCACCCCCTTTGCTGCCTTTTACAGGGTTTATCTGGGTTTGTGATGTCACGAACCCGGGAAGTAACTGGTTGTAGTCCCTACCAGCCGTTTTTGTAGGCATTAAACTGCCAGAATCTTAAAAAAACGATATCTCCGTTTGCATTAAACTTTCAGCACCGCAACTTTGCAGATATTGTTTATGCTCAAACAACAACATTAGACACTAACTAACGTTAAAAAAGTGAAATCTCAATGAACCACCACTTTAACTGTTTGGTTCATTTATCTGGAAAACCATTTATTGTGGTTATGTTTAAGGGTCTTCACAGTTCAGTGCTCTCCAGTTGCTTTTGTGGCATCCTTTAAAAACAGTAGCATAGCAAATGTGTCAACAACACATATATCATAGTATATATTACTTAGAATGGTCCCAAAAATAACCTGAATGCTCCTCATGAATTATCTACAAGGACATTCACTTAAATAATGTATTGTCTGCCTGCTTCTTACAAACCCCCTGCCTCCTTTGAGTAGATTTGACAATCTACCCACCACCTTTCCTTTGGCCCTGATCCATCTGTTCCTCCACATAGATCTCATCTCATTTGTCTGTGACCACTCACCCGACCCACATCTCAAAGGCAGAGTAAATGACTGCGCGGTGTCTCCCTGCCACTCAAGACAATTCTGTCAACCTGTGAGAACAGTCACTCACCTGTTTCCACTCTAATCAGGAGTGAGCTTTTTCTGAATGACATCTTGAAAAGAAAAGGACAGAGAAAGAAAGAGTGCACCGTATGTCTACACAATTGTATGAGAGACAGTGAGCTGCCTTTTCTCTCTTCGTTTTTAAATGCAACATCTTGTTGACAGTACAGTATGTTGTATTTAATTTAGATTTAATCAAACCTGTTTTATTCTGGATAGTTAAATATGATATTATTATTATTATTATTATTCAATTTCAAAAGCTATAAATGTTTATCCTTCTGGTGAACACTTGCCAATCTTTGCATGCATGAATGACAAATGATTATATATGTACTATTTAAAATATGAAACCTATTATTCATCCATACTCTAATAATATAATAATAATAAGGAACGTTAGGAAACCAACACAAACCGTGACTCTTATTATTACTATTAATCTAATATCATACTGGTTATTGTTGCTTGTTGCTATTGACTATTGGTAATAATAATAATGATTAAATATAATGATGATAACAATTGAAAGGTTAGGAACCCCGACAAAGGACTGTTGATTATTATATTAATCATAAATCATAATGGTTATGTGCATTGTGCTATTGCGATGGTAATAATACTAATAATAATAATTAGTATTATTTAACTATAATAATAATAATAATGAAAAGCATTAGGAAACCAGAAAACAGGCCTCATCTTTTTAGTATTGATAAGAAATCAATTAGGTTGTTGTTGATTGTGCTTTTGTTAATAATAATAATAATAATATGTATTATTATTATTATTTGCAATAACAATAGCACAATAAACAACAACCATAATGCTATTATTATTAATATTGTGGTAAAATAAAAGCATTATGGAAATGAGCTCTCTTAACCCTGCGGTGTTCCAATTATATTTGTAGTTTAGGACCAGAGGCCTCAGTGCTTGATGGGAGTTAGTAGGCTTCAGCTGCTGGATCACATCCTCCAAAGTATCAGCCATCATTCACTGCACTGACTTCTCTGCTCAAGCAATAGCCAAATGTAGCATATGATTACACATAAGCAAAAATATATGCCGAAGTCTCTGATGAGGATGGGAAGAACCTTTTTCTTTTTTGTGTGCAGTGATAGTATCTTCCTTCTATTCCCACATGTGTTCACTCCATACACACTATATGGTCTTTAAGCAGCAGCATGTGGAAAGACCATTATTCATGTTGGTTTAGCAGTATCTCAGGGGTAAAAGGAAGCATTTGCAGAGGAATACTGTGCAGGAAGATCTTGTGAACCTTCACGCAAGGATGACACATGAGAGAGGGTGCAGTTGGACAAACTGTGGGAGCACATAACCTTAATGTGGTATTGTGTGTGTGTGTATGTTTGAGGGGGATGTGAAGGAGGCATCTGAGTGTGTACAGTAGTGGTTCAATGTTTTTTCTGTGAGCCTTTATATTGATCTGTGTGCTTCTGTATCTATGGAGAGGATGTTTTTCAGTGCTGTTGAGAAAAGCAGGAGGAGTACAAGAGCTCTGGCTCTCTGTCTCTCACCACATGGTGTCAAGACATGGCTTATCTGAGATTTTACACATTATTAGATCTGTGTCTCAGAGCAATGGCTCTGTCTAGAAAATATTACCTTTTGAGTTGAATTGTATAGACAAATCAGTGCTATGGATATTGTATATAGTATAACCCAGAGGTTGCACTACAGATAATCATCATCCTTCACTTTGACGGGCAGGGTTGTACATTTTCTGTCATGCTCTTATTTTTATCCATTGTTTTTCCCCTGAGCATCATATATCGCATTGTTATTAAATGTTTTTGAAAAGAAGTCTGTTATGCTCAATTAGGCTGCATTTATTTGATTAAAAATACAGTAAAAACAGTAATATTGTAAAATACTTCAATTTAAAATAACTGTTTTCTATTTTAATAGATTTAAAATGTAATTTCTTAAAAATTTATTTTGTAATTTATTTCTGTGATGGCAAAGCTGAATTTTCTGCAGCAATTCCTCCAGTCTTCAGTATCACATGATCCTTCAGAAATCATTTGAGTATGCTGATTTGGTGCTCAATATTTTTTATGTTTATTATTGTCAGTGTTTAATTTGTGAAGTAGTGGCACAAATTTGGCCCTCTATCATTAAATCAAATATTGTAATATTGTATTTTAATTTTGGTTAAATTTTAATTGTTAGTTAAACTTTATTGAATATGTCTATCAATGTTTTTAAATTTCGAGTCAATTATGGAAAAAAAGTATTGGTTATGGTTACACTCTTAAAAATAAAGGTGCTTCAAAAAGGTTCTTCAAGCGAGGCCATAGAAGAACCATTTTTGGTTCCACAAAGACCATTCAGTCAAAGGTTCTTTAAAGGACCACCTCTTTCTTACCTTTTTATAATCTGAAGAACCTTCTTTCGCCACAAAGAACCTTTTGTGAAACAGAAAGGTTCTTCAGATGTTAAAGGTTCTTTATGGAACCATTTAGACAAACAGGTTATTTTATGGCATCGTGAAGCACCTTTATTTTTAAGAGTGTACATGAAAAGTAAGGTAGTGTGTTTGCTGATCTTTATTCTGAAAACAGGGTACCTACATATATAATATACAGACAGACATCTAATACCTATATATATATATATATACTAGGGATGGGTAAGTTAAGATCTCAGTTATTATTATTAGTTATTATAACTAATTAACGCAGACAATTATTTTATCGCGCATTAAGGCAGGTTTTTTTTTTTTATTCTTATTTTGAAAGTCCGTTGCTCACGGCTCTGAAATACACATACAGACAAACGGGGTCACAGGAGGGGCTGAGGAGGTTGATCAGTACTGGTTTGGGATTGGGTAATCATGCCTGTATCAAACCATGAGAGCACGAGGACAGAATACTTCCGAACCCAGTACAATCAGTACACCTCTCTACACCGGATGGCGAAGCAGCACGGTTCGATGCCACCAAAATACTATAGAACCATTATAATCAGTAACACCTCTATACAACGGACGGTGTCGAGAGGCATTGGAGCGATATGGCAAAATACTATAGAACCACTGATCTATAATAGAGAACATATATATAGATCAGGTGTATAGAACCCATATAATCAGTGATGCTGTCTACCATGGAGGCGGCGCAGCAGGACACGATAAATCCCCGACATTCAACTGATGCCTCTTCTGTCTATGACGTTACTGACACAAATGTCAAATGATTGCAGCGGTCGCTTGTCGTGTCCAGTGTAAGACAGACTTTAGCTGTAGCAGTGCGGCGCGGCGCAACAAAACTGTCGAATCAGGTGAGGACACGGTTTGCAAACCCCTTATTTACACCGCACGCATCTGCGGCATGGTACGGCTCGGCAGGTTTTGTTCCATCCTCCAACGCAGTGCCAAACTCACAACAGGCGCATTCAGAAGCGAAGCGACAGGATTCGTGAGACCACATGATTTGCTTGTCCGACGTGTTTGTCTTGATTATTGTGTTCTAATATGGCTAAGTTGGCTAAATGGTTATGTTTTGTCCGGTTTAATTCTGTTTATAGTTGTATTTATTGCTATGTTCTACTTTGTTGTGCGAAGTTAATACAATATAAAAGTCAATTTATGAACGACAAGGATAAAAAAGATTTGGAGCTGTGTATAGGCGTCGAAAATACATCCTCAATTATCTTGTATTCATATTTCCCTGACAGTTTGGCCTCCTGGGAAGAATATAGTGATGTGAAATACGATTGGGAGTCTGCACAGGGTGTTTATTTTGAAATTGACAGGATTTTTTGACTTTTATTTTGTATCTACTGTGCGGCTTGGACGCGGCATCCATCAAAAATAGGCGAACGTTATTAGGATCGCAACGAATGACGGCACGTATGAGCCTCCCTCAAGATGCCCCATCACAAGAAGAATACATGAGTTGTATGAAAAGGAGATTTTAATTTGATTACATTAATGTTTAAGTTGAGATATATCGAGAAATAATTTTAACTGCTACTATGTAAAGGGAATACTGCTGTAAAAAAAGCACCTTATTTGTTTAAAGTGTTTGCAGACCAAATGTTATTGCACTTTTGTTCATACAGCAGTACTTTTAAAATAAAAGTGTGCAATACACTACTTTTGAATTCATTATTGAATTTTGCACATAACAATGTGATTAATCGCAGAAAAATAATGTGATTAATCGCAATAAAAAAAATTTAAACGTTGCCCATCACTAATATAAACTAGAACTTTATTCAGTATTCAGGCTTTAAGTTTTCTCATTAGTGATGTGTTGTTTGTCTCTATAATCTATAATGTTTTATGTTTATATGATTCAACATATAAACACATCATTCATAACAAAAACAGCATATAGAAACATATAGTTCATAACATACCAACATATAATGCAAACATATTAAAACAGAACAATGCTGACAGCTCCTGTTTTAAAGTCTTTCTTTTTTTTTTGTGATGGAGTGATATGATTGTTAGCTGATGATAAAAGACCAGTTTCCTAACAGGTTTTCACTTATATGGTGATTTGTCTCCAAGGTCTCCAACCCAGCCCTGCAATAACCTCATACAAATCTGTTGATGCAAGTACTGTGCATCATAACCAGCTAGAGTTGTTTTTATAGGCAAATGACATTCCTTATATTAAGGTGTACATAGCCTATTGGGGCGTCTTTACCTGCTCAAAATGCTTAAATAAGTCTAATTAGCTTTCCACAGCAGGACTGCCCACTACGTGCATGTAGACACTCTGCACTTCTGCTTTATACTATGCACGCATTACCACACACTGAGGCCGGGGATCCTGCTGAGATTCTAGAGAAAGGTTTGGTTTTCATTTTGCCTTCATCGAATGTTACATTTCGCAATGAGAACAAGAATGATGGAGGCGACCTTGAAATCACGCCAAGCTTTGCTGATATGGCTCTTCAGGGAGATATAGAAAAAAAGGATAAGAAACAAAGAAATTAAATGAGAAAAAATAAATTGTTCAGCAACATTAAGCTATCAATTTCGTTGTGTGTGAATATAATATATTATATATATATTATATATATATAATATAGGGTGACCATATTTAAGTTTTCCAAAAAGAGGACAGTGGGAGTGCGGGGTTCGTGGTTGGGGGACAGTAGGGGGCGGGGTTCACCTAACAGTATACATAGCAAGGGTTTTTTTGTTTGTTTGTTTGCTTATTTTGTTTTTATAATAAATAAAGAAAACAAGTAATAGAATATTAGAAAAAAGAATAGGGAATTCTAGTGTAAGAGGCTCATTTTTTTATAAAAATAAAACAAGTCAATAGAACAGAAAAATAATAGATAATGCATGTGTTAGAAGGTCATTATTTATAATAAATAAAAGAAAATAAGTAGAAAGAATAGAGAATGCTAGTGTTAAAGGCAATTTTCTTTTTAAATAAAACAAGTATAGAAATAGAATAGAGAGTGCTAGAGTTAGAGGGTCAAATGAAGAAGACAGTTTTTTTTAGCCGTTTCTTGAAAATGATTAAGGACTCAGCTGCTTGGATTGAGTTGGGCAGGTCATTCCACCAGGAGGGAACAGCTAATGAAAAAGTCCATGAAGGTTTTATCACAGGTTGAATGCAAAATGTTTAAATACAGGCATTTCAGTCAAATGTATTGTATGCAATATTTCAAACCTTTAACCCACTTGGAAAAATCAATCCATGGCAACAGTTTAAAAGTAGCGCTATTCTGTGTAAAAAATGCGGACTTGGCAGCCCTGCATCCAAAAAGAGCTGCAGGAGTCAGATTTGACTAATCACAGGTCGAGAGTAAGGAGAGATGACTGACAAGACCATGCTGGAGTATTTGCTGCTTAACAGATCCTGAGCTCACTGACAAATATCTTATCTTGCAAGATGTGCTCCCTTTGCACAGAGTGCGTGTGATCGTGAAATCAAAACTGAAAGTGAACAGCGCGAATGCTCATTCAAAAGAGATACTCCGCATACTGAGAGCGGCTCACTGATGCGGAAAAATTATACACAATATTAGTATGTTTAAAGGAGTGGACATAAAAATCCCGGAAGCGAAACACATGTTGCGGGAGCAGGCGGCAATGGTCAGAAATTCAGCGGGAGCGGGATAAAGAAAACAGACGAATCACGGACATTTTGGGCGATTTAGAAATCCCAGCCGGACGCATTTTTTAGGTCCAAAAAGAGGACATGTCTGGGGAAAAGAGGACGAATGGTCACCCTATACAGTATATACAGTGGTGTGAAAAAGTGTTGGCCCCCTTCCTGATTTCTTATTTTTTTGCATGTTTGTCACACTTTAATGTTTCAGATCATCAAACAAATTTAAATATTACACAAAGATAATGCAAGTAAATACAAAATGCAATTTTTAAATGATGATTTCATTTATGAAGGGAAAAAAGCTGTACAAAACCTACGCAAACAAAAACAAAACAACAAAAAAAAAAAAAACGCGACCCCCCCCTGGAACTACGTGAAAAAATAATTGCCCCTCCTGTTAAATCATGAAAGAACTGCAAGTAACCACATTATTTTAGAAAGCTGAGTTAAATTTCACTAGCCACACCCAAGCCTGATTACTGCCAGACCTGTTGAATCAAAAAAATCACTTAAATAGAACCTGTCTGAAAAAGAGAATCATGCTTAAAGAGCAACACATCATGCAGCGATCTAAAGAAATTCAAGAACAGATGAGAATCAAAACAGTTGACATGTATCAGTCTGGAAAGGATTATAAAGCCATTTCTAAAGCTTTGGGACTCCAGAGAACCACAGTCAGAGCCATTATCCACAAATTGAGAAAACTTGAACAATGGTGAACCTTCCCAGGAGTAACCGGCCAACCAAAATTACTCCAAGAGAGCACAACAACGACTCATCCAAGAGGACATAAAAGAACCCAGAACAACATCTAAAGCACTGCAGGCCTCACTTGCCTCAATTAAGGTCAGTGTTCATGATTCAACAATAAGAAAGAGAATGGGCAAAAACGGCATCCATGGGAGAGTTCCAAGGAAAAAGCCACTGCTGACCAAAAAGAACAAAAAGGCTTGTCTCTATTGCCAAAAAAATATCTTGATTATCCCCAAGACTTTGGGCAAATATTCTGGGACTGATGAGACAAAAGTTGAACTTTTTGGAAGGTGTGTGTCCCGTTACATCTGGCGTAAAACCAACACAAGCATTTCATAAAAAGGACATCATACCAACAGTCAAACATTGTGGTGGTAGTGTGATAATCTGGGGCTGCTTTGCAGCTTCAGGAACAGGACGACTTGCCATAATTGACGGAACAATGAATTATGCACTCTATCAGAAAATCCTGAAGGAGAATATCCGGCCATCAGTTTGTGACCTCAAGCTCAAGCGCACTTGGTTTATGCAGCAGGACAATGATCCCAAACACACCAGCAAGTCCACCTCTGAATGGCTCAAGAAAAACTAAATTAAGGTTTTGGAGCGAGTGGCCAAATCAAAGTCCGGACTTAAATCCGATTGAGATGCTTAAACAGTCCATTCATGCTCGAAAACCCTCCAATGTGGCTGAATTAAAACAATTCTGCAAAGAAGAGTGGGCCAAAATTCCACCACAGCGATGTGAAAGACTCATTGCCAGTTATCCCAAACACTTGATTGCAGTTGTTGCTGCAAAGAGTGGCACACCGTTCTTAGATTTAGGGGCAATACGTTTAACGTAGGACAAGGAAGGTTTTGGGGGGGGGGGGGGGGGGGGGGGGGAAAAACAAAAAAAACGAGCTTTTTTCCCTTAATAAAGAAATGATCATTTTAAAAACTGCATTTTTATTTACTTGCATTCTTTGTGTAATATTACAATTAGTTTGATGATCTGAATCTTTTAAGTGTGACAAATATGCAAAAAATAATTAAAAAACAGGAGGGGGGCCAACACTTTTTCACACCAATGTATATATATATGTCTATATATGAGAGAGAGCACGAGAGATAGCTGATAGATAGATAGATAGATAGATAGATAGATCGACTGGATTAATGGCAGCTGAAAATTCAGCTTGGCCATCATAGGAATAAATTGCATTTTATATTTATCAAAATAACAAACAGTTATTATAGATGGTAATAATATTTCTCAATATTGCTGTTTTTACTGTATGAAAGAAGTGAAGCCTTGGGAACTAAGAGCTTCTTTCAGAAGCATAAAACATGTATCCAGTAGTGTGTGTGCATGCGCAGTGGTTGACTTTTCTTGTTACCTACTCTTACTTTTTTTTTTTTTATGTTGACACGGGAGCAAAGATACTATATGAATATGAATTTTGATAAATATTCCTCTGAGCCACATATGCTCATGGCTGAGCCCCTACATAAACCCCGCTGAAATCCCCACCCCCCACTCCCTCATATCCACCGTTCATGCCGCCCACCATCGATCATTTTGTTGTTTTCAAAGAGAAATAAGTCTTGATTATCTGAATAATGGGCATGTCTGCTAAATTAGATAAGTTAATGGTCCTTTCTCTGAGTTCGGTGGATTACCACGCTAGAGGCGGTCTTTAAAGGTTTACATGTGAGAGCGAGAAAGAAAAATATATTTGTGGCTATTGCATTGTGATCAGGAGAACTTCACACACTCTGGGATGTGTGGCTCCTGGCTAGGCGGTGGAATAATATTAATGATTTATGGGCAATTACATTAGAGTGAATGAAAAACAGAACAGACGGTTCAGTCGAGAAAATCACATCAACCCACTTCTCTCTCTCTCTCTTCTTATCTCTCTCACTCTGCTGCATATCTCTCTCCATGTCTCTATCACTCGTTTTCTCCCTCACTATCTCTATTTCTCTTGCTCTCGATCACTCTGCTCTCTCTCTTTAATGCCTTATTTCCTTGTCCCCCTCCCTTCCTTTCAGTTCATATTTCTCCACAACCCTTTAATCTTGCTATCTTCTCTCACCTCTGAGGTTTTTCCTCTTTTTTTCTTTCAAATTTGTTTTCCTCTGTATTCAATGCTGTAAGTTAATATCTTTTTCCTGTTGCTGTCCCAATAGATTTATCTGGTGTACTTGCAATTCAAATCTGCGTGAGTGAACAGAGGACTTGTGAGTCTCCAATACGGCAGGAGATCCTGTCCCTCATTGTGGATGAATATAAATCTGTCTGTTGTTGTCATCAGCAATAGAGTCTGTTTATATCGTGAGCCGTTTATATTGCAGAGTGGAGATTATGACTGAATTTTTAATCCGTGTCTTTTTTTCTCTCTTTCTCTCTCTCTCTCTGAATAGCATTTTGTATTGGAATTGAGAGAAAATACAATATTAAATTACACATAATGTGGAGGCCATTAGTAGAACATTTGTTCTGATTAATGACTAAAAAAGCAAATGGGTGAGAAATATCTCCAAATCTTGCCACCATATCAATCTGTGGTACATCCATGTTTACTGCTGAAAACCAGTCAATCTCTTTTCCCCACGCCAATAGCACTTTATGAATTATGGGAGAGGATATCTCATCATTGTGCAAATTTCTTTGCCTGGCTTTCCTCCAAGTCCTCAATTAGTCCGTGTTTTCCTGCAGCTAGCAGGCCGGCAATACTTAACCATTGATCAGTGCTTGGATAGCTGCCCGGCATGGTGCCATGGTGAAATTCTGCAAGTGGAGCATGACTTGATAACGTCCAGTTCCTTATTACTGGACGGACGAAAAGCATGTTTGAATATGATTGACAATCATCTTCAGACCCTGCTGTCACATTTACTCCCATGAGGTGATAAGTGGAAATGCGTTTAGCACATGGGATGCACATGTGGAATTTAAGTGGTTTCATTCAGGTTGGTCTGTGAATTAACTATCCAATGCAGAAAGACAAAACTGGAAAACTGACCTCAAAGGGAGGACGACAATATTGTTATGCTCTCCAATGTCACCAGCTGGAAATCTGTTGTTTTGCTAGGTAAATCACCAATGTTTCCATTGTGCTTATTGTGCCTTTCAGATTTTGTCAAGTTTTTAACATTATTCTTGCTGATTGAATCTTTTAGGATCAATTTATTCATTCTAAAGGCTTTTTTGTTTAACAAATATACGTTTTACAGCTGTTGCTGTGAGTTGCATGTTAATGCAATACATCTAAGATATGCTTATTAACCTGTTCAATTACTGACTGATTGATTGATGCAAGTAAATTTGTGTCTTTTTATTTACTCTTTTTTTGCCCTGCTGAGGTCATTTCCAGTCCATAACTGTGTTCCATTAAGACTACATGTATAAAATTCAGTGTCCTAAACCTAAAATGATACACTCAGGAGAGACAGATGATTCAATTTCCAATAATCTTTATAAAGATCTGCATGACATTTGTATTGAGAGTATTATACTTCATATTGATATAGTAGCACATGGCTAAGTTGCATCCTTTACCTTTTTCCCCCTTGCTCAGATCACATATGCATTTGGTGTCTGTGGCTGACTAATACATTGTGCCTGTTCTTCAGATAGCGGCAGTGCAGCAACAGTCCTGTTTTACGGCAGCCTGCTGCCATGTTTGACACTTCAGAGCCAAGTCTGATATTTTCCCTTCCGCGGCCTTCGAGTTTCAACCAGACATCACCCTGTGTATTGGGCTGACCTTTCTGCCTGCAAAACGCAAATTGGCTCGCCTTGTCTCCTCGTTCGAATGAGATAAACAAAGTCTTTTTTTTTTTTTAGCAACAGCTCATGATAGGCATTTCTAGTCTGTTGTTTTTGTTCTTTTTGGTCAGCCTCTGCACACATTAGGAGAAAGATAAACACTGCCAATATATTCTCACATTACCACAAAATCGCTAAAGAGAATAACATATTGCACCAGTGTGCATTAGCGTTCAGCGAACTGTAACATTATGAGTTGTTGCATACCATTACAGCTAGCATGTTTGGGTTGCTCCTTGCGCCTTAACACTCTTTCCACCACCACAATCTCCTCTTCCTCACTGCCTGCTTTTTCGATTACTTCGCCCTGGGTTGTGTCGTGCAAGATCAGGGTTTCTTATTAAGAAATCCTACAAACTTTATTTAACATAAGCATATTCTATTAAAAAAGTACAGAGTTTGTGTATAGTACAGTATGTGGGTGGTACAATGCAACTATTAGACGGAACAACCTTTCCGAGATGATGAAAGTGTATTTAAGGGATAGTTCACAAAAAAATAAACATTCAGTCAACATTTACCCACCCCCATGATGTTCCAAACTAGTTGTTGTTGTTTTGGACCCCATTGACTTTCATTGTAAAGACAAACACTTCCATAGATGAAATAAAGTAAGACAGGTTTGGAAAACAACATAAATATGAGTAAATTATAAAATAATTTTTATTTATTGGTGAGCTATTCCTTTAACAGTGTTAGAAAGTGACTGAAGAGTAATAGAGATCAATGTGTAGGTGTTAAGCTACTCTTTTGGAGCCACCGTAAAGGGCGGACAGCTGATGGTATGGATGGAAATGGGGTAGAAACCCAACCTAATGGCTTATCACAAAGGCTCTCCCCCGTGACAACTTATTGATGGACTCTATTTGTTCTTAAATGGCAACTCTGCCCCTTTTACTAGGGAGAGATTGAGATACTGGAGAAAAGAGAGAGAGTGAGGGAAAGAGGGGGCAAGGGAAAGAGTGATGAAAAGAAGGAGGTAAAGATGGAAATTAACTGTGCGGTGGAGATTCTGACCACTCAAGTGTTTCCGAGCCAGGTCGCTCTTATATGGAGATAGAATTGTTGCTTAATTCCAAATAAATAGATTATGATCCACAAATAAATGTAAAGAGATTAACAAAAATTAAACATATTGACAAATAAATAGAATGAGATCCACAAATAAATCATAAAGTTTCACAAACACGAATTAAATTCACAAATAAATAAAAAGAGATTTGCAAATTAAAAAAAATATCCATAAATGTGTTTTTATGTCACAACCACAACTTTGCCTGGCATTTACTTGTAAATCACATCAGTAGATTGGTAATACTCTGCTTGGGCGCATCCTTGTGACCTCGCAGACGCTGGGTACTCCGCTCCCCTGTGCATTTGCGAATTGTTAAACATTTCTTGCATCAAGACGTGCTGACATTCCACAAATACGTGGACTCCACCCACCGTCTACTCAAGCCAATCAGATAACAGCCACATTTCGCTAACCAATCGTAGCACAGTCTCGCTATAGCCAATCACGTTTTGCTTTACAATCAGGGCAGTCTCGTCCTGAGATAACTTCATTCTGCATTGACTCAAATAGGTAATATAAGGGCCATAAAATGGGTACCGTAAAAGATGTTTAAAATTGGATTTCGTTAGACCTTTAGACTGTGTATCATGCCAAGCCACAGTATTTTGTTACGTGCCTTTGAAAATGCCAGAGAAAAAGTGCGTGATGAAGTGTAGTAGGTTAGACTAATGCGTGTGCGCATTTACAGTGCTTTCTTTCACTGTATGATTCAGTTTATTAAAATAAATTTCGAATGATTACAAAATTCAAGATATGGTATCAGAAATGTATACCTTATATCAGTTAAAATAGTTTATATAAATATCATTATATATCAATGTGATTTCTTTTCATCAAAAATCAACATGATTTCAAATGTGATATTAAAATTTTGTGATATTAATATACAGTTCAATAAACAAAAAGTTAATTAAGAGACTTAAGTTTTAGACAACATATTGGCTGTTTTTGCGCTATTTCGACAACAAAAAATAAAACTCCAAACAAAGCCTACCGCGGCACTGTTTTTGCCCTTTAAACAGTGTGTAAACACTTCTAAATGCCACTTCAGATGCAGCTTTGTGTTTCCTCTGCATTGCAAAGATAAACTTTGTCAATACTGATTTAATTTGCTTGGTAACATCCCAAATGTCTTATTATTCTAATTGACAAATTATATGCAAGAATTTGACTCAAAAAGATGATGCATCCACTGTTAGAAACTGGGCTTATATTAAATGTAAAATGTTATAAATAATACAAATCAATATATATATATATATATATATATATATTATATTATCTATCTATATATGATAGATCTAACCGAGTAGTACTAACCAAATTAAACGTTACGGAACCAGTTTTTTTTAAGTACCCGGTGGTAACCCAGATTACCCGGTTCCACCCCGGGTCTTGATGTGCCACTCGCTCAGGTGCGCGATGCACTCTTCTTCATCAAGCCTGAGACGTGGCGACATCAAAGGGGAAACACACCAAACTAAAACACACTTTAAAAACACCCACATCAAATTAAGAGTTCAAGCCGATAAGTTTAATTTAATTTTTATATTTAGATCGTCCGTGTTTTCCATTCATTGATTTATTTGTGGCGGCCCACCACAATATCAAAATTGACCGCCACAAATAGATTTTCCAAAAGGCTTTGACTTCGTTGAATAAACATGAGTACTGCACGTTTCAAAATCGAAACCTGGTGTGTTTTTATATCACTGTATTTTTGAAGGAAACCTACTGTCTTCAGAAAATGATGGATGTCATTTTCATTTAATCTTGCCTGTAATGCCTGATAAAGCGGTGTTTGTGAGTGCAGTGCTGCTTTGTGTACAGTGTTACTGGGGAAACCTCTGTTTCTCCCGCTTTAAAGAACCTGCTGCTGGCAGAGAATTAATTTGCATTTATATGCCGCCACAAATAGAGTGCAAGACAAGTCTGTGGGAAACACCACTTCTGTTATGAATATAATTCAATATTTTAATTTGAATGTCGGATTGGCTGTTAGAGTAGTTAATCATTAGCATAATTGCGGCTAACGCTAATATAATGAGCAGTAGTATGAAGTTTCTTTATTAACTATTTAATGTTCCTATAACTTTTATTAGGGTAGAAGAAACGGTGGAGAAACCTGCATTCAAGTCGATGCTTCAAAAATTCGACAAGCAGTACGAGTTGCCGGGCAAAACCTACTTTTCAGAGACTGCTGTGCCGAAAATGTACAACATGGTAAAGACATCGATCAAAAGGGAGCTTTTGAATGTCGACTACTTTTCTGCCACAACTGATATGTGGTCAAGTGTCAATATGACTCCTTATATGAGTCTAACGGTTCATTATCTCAGCATGTGTATTTGTGCAACGAGCACACCGTCGGAAAGGGTTTTCAGTGCCGCCGGGAATATTGTTACCCCCGTGCGATCATCCCTGAAACCACAAAAGGTTAATATGTTGGTTTTCCTAGCGCGAAACAAGGACATGATAACCCAGGTCTAAATCACATTCGTTAACGCTTAAGTAATATTTTGTTTATTCTCTGTATTTTCACTTAGGCCAACACTTTGTTTTCATGTGATACTTTAGAATTCTTTTCGTTTTTCAAATTGGAAAAAGGATTTTCTTATTGCTTGTTTTCATTTGATACTTTAGAATTTTTTTGTATCTTTTGTTTTTTAAATTGGAAAAGGCATGTTCTTATTTCGGTTTGGCATTTAACAATAAACAAAAATGTTTTAAAACGTGTCTCTCTGTCAGTTAAAAAGCAACAATATATGCTACATAATAACGCAACAATAGAGCTTTGTATGCAGTAAAATCAGGATAAATAAGGTTTGTAAAAAAAAAAAAAAAAAAGCGGATATACCCGCTTATTGAGCCAACCCATAATAACGCAAGGGACTTTCCTAACCGCGACAGCCCTAAATGATTGAATAAAACTATTTTTACACACCAGAGGCTTTTAAATGAATTGTGAATCTAAAATATGCGTGTTAGAGAATGTACAAATGGTTAACATTGTTTGTGTCATATCAGTCAGATCAGTTTTTTTTTTCTTTTAGCTCACTTAGTTAGTTGTTATTATTGGCTGAATAACTCTAGAAGGTTTTCACAAGCCCTTTAAAATTAAATATGTACACAGTTTGGATTAAATTAAAGTATAGTCACATTTTTTAATTAGCATGTGTTTGTGTTTTGCTTTGGTACCGAAATTGGTACCGAGAACCGTGAGTTTTCACTGGCATTGGTACCGAATACTGAAATGTTGGTACCGTGACAACATTACTATCACTGCTGTGAACTGACCACCACAGAATATCAAAAACTTCATACATCGTTAGATCCACAGAGCAGCTCATATACATCGGCTTGACTGAAAAACTGGGAAATGCTGTTGGCTGTTGTGTGACGGCAATTTAACCTATTACACAAACAAATGTTTATTATGAGGTTGAGTTCAGTTATTTATTAGTCAGTTACTTATTGACGCTTTTTTTCCCATATTGAATAACATGACGCTTCCATATCGCATTTGAATCCAGTATAGCGTTGTTTTGTATTTCTCTGGCATTTTCAAAGGCATGTAAAATATAATACTGTGGCTTGGCATGATACACAGTCTAATGGTCTAACGAAATCCAATTTTAAACATCATTTTGAAACGGTACCCATTGTATGGCCCTTATATGACCTCTTGAGCCGCAGATCATGAGTTATCTCCGGACGAGACGCGTCCCTGATTGGTTAAAGCAAAACGCAATTGGGCTATAATCGAGATTGTGCTACGATTTGTCAGTCCGATATATTTGGCTGTTTTTCTGGAACAACATTTTTTGGCTTGATGTAGACGTTGTTGGCGTCCCACGGATTTGTGGATTGTCAGCACTTCTTACGGAAGAATGTTTCACATTCGTCAAATGCACCAGGACGCGGTTCACAAATTGCGAACAGTTCGCAAATGCACAGGACGCGATTCACAAATGCGAACAGCTATCTACAAATGCACATGACGCGATTCACAAATAAATGCCAGGCAAAGTTGTGGTTGTGACATAAATATATATTTGTGAATGTTTTTTATTTGCAAATCTCATTTTATTTATTTGTGAATTTAATTCATGTTTGTGAAACTTTAAGATTTATTTGTGGATCTCATTCTATTTATTTGTCAATATGTTTATTTTCTGTTAATCTCTTTACATTTATTTGTGGATCATAATCTATTTATTTGGAATTAAGCAACAATTCTATCTCCATACTCTTATTGCATCCCTTAGAGATACGTTTCAATGCCGTATAGATTGCTTTCTCTGCAACTGCAGATGTCACATACTTAAGAAATTTAAAATCGCTTTTTCCCCACCTCTCGTCACTGGGGAGAAGTCTGTTTTTTTTTTTTTATGAATTTGAAGCCTTCTATTGGTTTACATTGGGAAATTACCAGTCGCCATCTAATTAATTCAAAACAATGCTGGGTTAGTGAGCCATGCACACTCAGTCCAGAAATCTAAATGAGACCAGCAAAGGTTAACAATCTGATAGCTCATTAATGTAAAGCCTTGTTTTTTCATGCACACTAATAGCTGATAATCACAGATAAGGACATTGATGTGCCATCTACACTGTGAGCTGTTTTGATGCAAGCGTTTGTTAATAAGTTGGTAATTTTAAGATAACAATTAAAAATTGTAAAATCGAGAAGACCAGTTGACTGGTCAACTAAGTTACCTGGCCATTTGCCATGGTATTTCAGATTTATACAAGAAAATACATTATACAAAACAAATTTGCTGCAAAATACAATAAAATTTGTGTTTTCTGGATAGTGTTTAAATCTGCGTAAAATAAGTAAAATTACTTTTTACGTACAAAAATATATATATAATTTTACATTTTTTATTAAAGTTCACCATAAAAGTAGATTTACACAGTATAAAAGTGCATGTCTTCCATAAAACACATTTTACAGTAAACAATTATTTATTTTACAGTAACTTTGTTTTGTACAATATAATGAATTGACTTGTATAATTCTAATATACAGTAATATCACTGTAAATGGTAACTTAGTTAACCAATCAACAGGTCTTGACTGTACAATTTTCAATTTTTCTATTATAATTGCTGATGGGTAACACTGTGTATAGGTGTGGCTCAACTGTAAGTCATGATTTGGCCTTTTGTTTTACCACTTGTATTATTACAATATACATTTACATTTAGACATTTAGCAGACGCTTTTATCCAAAGCGACTTACAAATGAAGACAATGGAAGCAATCGAAATCAGCAAAAGAGCAATGATATGCAAGTGCTATAACTAGTCTCAGTTAGCTTAATGCAGTACACATAGCAAGTTTTTTTTTTATCATGTAATAAATAAAAAGAAAACAGATAGAATAGAAAAAGAATAGATCAATCTAGTGTTAGAGGCCTTTTTTGCTTTTGTTAATCAGAATCGAAGAGAGTCAAGTATATTGTATAATAAATAAAAAGAAAACAAATAGATAAAATGCAAACAGATTATAGAGCAAGCGTTTTTTTTTTTAATTTTTTTTTTTAAGAAACAATCAGTTAGTAAATAATAGAGTTGCAAGTCTAAATGGGCACTTTTAAATTTTTTTTTTTTAAATAAAGACTATAATTAGAATAGAGAGTGCTAGAGTTAGAGGGTCAAATAACGATGGAAGAGATGTGTTTTTAAAAGAAGGAGGCCGATTCTTGAAGATGGTTAAGGACTCAGCTGCTCGGATTGAGTTGGGCAGGTCATTCCACCAGGAAGGAACATTTAATTTAAAAAGTCAGATAAAGTGATTTTGTGCCTCTTTGGGATGACACAGTAAAGCGCCGTTCACTTGCAGAATGCAAGCTTCTAGAGGGCACATAACGCTGAAGTAATGAATTTAGGTAGGGGTGGTTTTCTTGAGGCAAATATAATTCCTTGAATGTAATGCGAGCAGCTCTGGTAGCGCCGTGCAAACTGATAAACAGAGGTTGCTGTATTCTTTTCGGCTCTTAAAAATAATCTTGCTGGGCCTTGTCCGCGTTCTGGATTACTTGTACAGGTTTTATGTAACGAAAGAGCACTGCAATAGTCCAGCCTGGACAGAACAAGAGCTTGAACAAGGAGTTGTGAAGCATGTTCTGAAAGAAAGGGTCTGATCTTCCTAATGTTGTGTAAAGCAAATCTGCTGGACCGGGCAGTTTTAGCAATGTGGTCTGAGAAATTCAGCTGATCATCAATCATAACTCCAAGGTTTCTGGCTGTTTTTGAAGGAGTTATGGTTGATGTGCCTAACTGGATAGTGTAATTGTGATGAAACGATGGGTTTGATGGAACCAAAAGCAGTTCTGGCTTGGCAAGGTTGAGTTGATGGTCCTTCATCCAGCTAGAAATGTCTGTTAGACAAGCTGAGATGCGAGCAGCTATCGTCGGATCATCGGGATGGAATGAGAGGTAGAGTTGAGTGTCATCAGCATAGCAGTGATATGAAAAGCCATGTTTCTGAATGGCAGAACCTAGTGATCTAGGGCTGTAGCTATCGATTATTTTAGTAATCGAGTATTCTACAGATTATTCCATTGATTAATCGAGTAATCGGATAAGAATTTTTCTTTATTAAAAGAGCAATACTAAATATACAAGAGATAATAAGATAGATCTCTTAAAATAAGCAACTAATTTGTTTTCTTTTTAGAAAAATTAATTTTTATTGCTGAAATTGCATACATTAATAACCATAAAACTAAACTAATTTAATGCATTTAATTGCCAAATTACTTTTCAAAATGCAAATACAAGTATATCAATAAAATAAATAAAATGAAAATATAAATAAAAAAATTAAATGAATAAATAAAAAGCAAAAATCAATTTCACATTACTTTAAAAAATGTAAAATAGACAAAGGGCTAAAATCAAAATAATAGTATACAAATAATAATATACCTAACATTGCAATTTATTCATGCAACGTAACTTTCAAGTTCAGCCTAACTCAAGCTCAAGCAAACATAATGCCTTTACTGTCTTTCTTGGAAGGCTTTGTGGCTTCTTGTTGCTGATGCAAAAAATCAGTGGACGGAAGGTAACTTTTGAACCATAACCAGAGACCAGTGTACACAATTTTTTAAATAAACACATTTTTCTGCAACATGCAATTAAGTTAGTTTGGAGAATAAACCCTCTTAAATGTATCTTTACGTACTGATGTGTATGTGTGTGTGTGTGTGTGTGTGTGTGAAACTTGTTTTTGATATTCTTCATATTCTGTGTACTGGTCAGTTCACAGTGATAGAAATTAATCTGTTCCAATAAATTTAAATAGATTTTTAACTTTTATGGGCATTCTTACCTTTAAAAAGCCATTTTTTTTATTTTCTAAAGTGTTCATCTCTTTTTTTGTCCAGAGTCAAATTCTTATATTTAATCAGTCAATTAGAATAAAAGACATTTGGCTGTTACCAAACAAATGATATCAGATTAAATTCATCTTTGCAATGCAGAGGAACAAAGAAGCTCCATGGGATGAATTTCCCACACAGAGGGACATGAATGCATTTAACCTCCAGTTACAAATGCTTAAGTAATATTTTGTTATTTTAAACATAAAACATTTAATACTGATATTTAAAATTATTTTAAAAACAAAAAGATACTTTAAATGTCAAATTAAAAACACCAGCAGGTGGCAGCAAGTCACTTAATAAGTGAGTCATTACGATTGAACAGAATCAGTTAAACAGTTGATTAATTCAGGAACGAAACACCATCATGTTACTCAGAGACACAAAACAGAACTGTAGCTGTGTTTGTAATTTGTTTTTTTTTTTTGGCAAATAAAGCAAAATCAAGTGCAATATAGTGTCTAAAGCGTAGTCCTTACTATTACCTTCTTGGTTTTATTTGACTGTTGAATAAAATCACATTTGTATCAGGCTGATTTTAGAGATGAAAATTGGCACTCTTGGTGTGTGTGTGTTTTGCTGCACAAGGGTGCTTCGTCTTTCAACAAAATAATAGCAAACGAGGGACACATAACTAGCCACCATATTGATTTCCTTAAATATGTCCAGGCGCTTTTTTATCTGTCTGGTGTCCAGCGTTTATTTGGTTGTGCGTCGTAATATGGTTCGTGGGGACACGGATTCCGTGTGTAGTTACAGTCATGGACTAAATGAAGCCTTGAGTCAAATAATTTGCCTCAAATGGTTTTTTGTATTCGAGTTACTCGAGGTATTCGATTATCCTTTTCAGCCCTAAAGTGGTCCAAGAACCGAGCCCTGAGGCAAGGGAGACCCAGTACTAGATGTTGGTGGACTTGACCCCTCACATCTCCAGCATATACTTTGAAGGACCTATCTGACAGGTAAGACTCAAACCACTAGAGTGTGATTCCTGAGATGTCCGTTGCCAATAGGGTTGGCAGGAGGATCTGGTGGTTAACCGTGTTAAAAGCAGCGGACAGATCCAGCAAGATGAGTATTGAGGATTTGGAAGCTGCTCTTGCTAGTCTTAGGGCTTCAACAACCGAGAGCAAGGCAGTTTTGGTTGAATTTCCACTTCTGAAACCAGACTGGTTGCTGTCGAGGAGGTTGTTCTGTGTGAGAAAGGCAGAGACTTGGTTGAACACAGCTCGTTCAAGTGTTTTTGCAATGAAAGGAAGAAGGGAAACCGGTCTGTAGTTCTCTAAAAGAGATGGGTTAAGGGTGGGTTTCTTAAGTAGTGGGTTTATACGAGCCTGTCTAAATGCTGAGGAAAAAACACCAGTGTGAAGTGATATGTTAATGATGTGAGTGAGTGCAGGTACAACAGCAGGAGAAATGGCTTGAAGGAGATGAGAGGAATAGGATCAAGCTGACAAGTAGTAGGATGATTAGAAAGGACGAGTTTGGAGATTTGTGCCTTAGAGAGTGAAGAGAAGGATGTGAACGAGTGTATGTTTGCTGGTAATATGTGCTTGACAGATTGTGGTGTGGAAAATTGTGCACTGATGGTTTTAATTTTATTAATGAAGAACGTGGCAAAGTCGTCAGCTGTTAGAGTTGATGAAGGAGGGGGAGGAGGAGGACAAAGGAGGGAGGAAAATGTTTTATAGAGCATGCGAGAGTTAGACGAATTGTTAATTTTATAACGCTAGTATGTCCTTTTAGCAGTGGAGACATTAGCAGAGAATGAAGAGAGGAGTGACTGATACACATTAAGGTCAGTCGTATTTTTTTATTTGCGCCACACCCTTTCAGCAGCCCTGAGCTTAGAACGATGCTCGCGGAGAACATCAGGCAGCCAAGGGGCAGAAGGGGTGGTACGGGCTGGCCTGGAAGACAAGGGGCAGACAGTGTCTAAACAAGATGTAAGAGTGGAGCAGAAAGTATCAGTAGCACTGTTAACATCAAGAGATGATAACTGTTCATGGGAAGGAAGCGAAGATGAAACCATACCAGATAGCCGGGAGGGTGAGAGTGTAGGCTATGTAGAAAGATGACATTTGGAGGGGTAAGTGTTGTGTCAGGAACCATGTTGAGGTTAAGAGTGAGGAGGAAGTGATCTGAGGTGTGCAGTGGAGTAACCAGTACATGATCAGTGGAGCAGTGTCGTGTGTAAATAAGGTCCAGTTGGTTGCCTGATTTGTGAGTAGCCGTAGTTAACACTCTCTTGAGATCAAAAGAGGCAAGCAGAGTGTGGAAGTCTGCAGCCTGAGGTTTATCTAGGTGGATGATTAAGTATTAATGCATAACTATGGGAGTACCATCCTCAGGAAAGGTTGAGAGCAGCACATCTAATTCATCCAAGAAGTTACCTTGTGGTCCTGGGGGTATATATATATGTATTGCAATTTTGAAGTACAAAGCAGATTCGAGTAGTTGATGTGCTATTAACATTAATATCAGCTAATCATACATATTGTTACATATTGTTGTGAACTGTAAAACATACAAGCCTTAAATTGAAGTTTTGAAGTCACTACAAGGTCAAATTATAACCAAATGATGGAATCCCAAAAGTAAAATGAGTTTGAAAATTCCATCTACGTCAAAGATTTATTCAAAAAAAAAAAAAAAAACTTTCCTGCAGTGCTGCACAGTTTACATTAGATTTGCACAGACCGGCCAGTATGGAGCATGCGAGATATTGTCTGTCTCCTCTGCCCGTCGGCCCTGTAGTCCTGCTAAGATAGCTCATTAGTATGCGCATGACATGTTAATAAGAGTCTGTTTCCGGGCGACCACACACTAATACTCATGAATATTTAACCGAGGAGCAGGAAGATTATGTAGAAGAAGGAAGAAAAAACGAACAGAGAGGAAAAAATATCTAAATCTCACTAAACTCAGAAGGTTTGAAGAGATTATGTGAAGCAGATGCGCAAAATAGCAGAAAGTAATCAGAAGCTGAAAGAGAGAAATCATATTTTTGAAAAGCTGTTAAAATTAAATACGTGACTTTGTGGAGGGAATATGAAAATGGATGGTAGTAAAGAGGAATAGAAATAGCAAGTAAAATGAGTGGCAGGTTATAATCTGGGTAGAGGCCATCAAGGTGCCTATGGAAAGCGTGGGGAAACTGCAGGCCAGGCGGCTCGGGGACTTTAGATTTTATTAGTGGACCTAAGAGAGGGCTTTAGAGGACTGTCTCCTTCATTTTTTTCTCTTCCACCCATCCTCAGAGCCATTCCACTTGGCTTTTCACAGCAAGCGCCCTCACATAGAGATGGATTGAAACATTTCCGCTAATAGCATCTCCGCTGTCTGAAGGTAGAATTAATCTTCACACCCCTTTTCTCATCTTTATTTCTTTCTTCTTCTCTTTCAACCTTTTACTCACCTTCCACAACTCTCGATCCTGCATATATTTTCTCTTTTTCTCTGCACATCCACGTTCACTCATGCCACTCTCATTCTATCAAGTTTTTCAGACTATCCAGGTAAAGATTTTTGTGAACTTTCAAATTTTTAGATGGTCATGCCTTGAACTGAAACTGTGAAATGTTCAGTGGAACTATGGCACTGATGAACATGCAGAGCCTTTCGAACTTTGTGTCTGTTGGTTTATGAATATGCCGTATCTTTTGAATAAAAAAAGAAAGAAGGGGAAGGAGGAGAATTGCTGTGAGCAAATGTAACAACATGATTTTTTTTATGATCCTAACAATTATTTTATACCTTTTTTTAATATATGAAATGAAAGCTTAATGCTGTTTTATTCTATTCTATTCTATTCTGTCTTGATTATGAGTGCTCAGTAAACCGTGATTGTGTCCTCTGCTGGTAGGCTGGTGTAATGACAGAAATGCGACGTTCATACTGAACATTATGAACTTTTAAAAGTGTCTTGCAGCAACCGCAGTTTACAGAGAGTCAAATGCAGGAGAAATAATACATGGCTGTCTGGTTCTCTTTTACTCTTAGTTAAGAGCAAACAGATCATTATGTGCATGTTTGTAGAGGTTTAGTAAATTTGGCATGCGCTGTGTGTCTGAGTTTAAGTTTGTATATTTGATGAGGCAAGATTGGTCTAAATCCAGTTGTTTCTGCATGTAAATGATAACATGTATGTTAAATTAATCTTCTCAAGAATCTATAAGTAATAATAAAAAAATACATCAGCTAGATCTAAATTCCTTGTGCACCTGCCATTTGCCAGATGAAAAGTAGAGGATATAGATGAGGATCGTTAAAGAAGCTTCTGATTTGTTAAGAAAAGAACTTGTTTATGGCATTGCTTTTGATGAATTGTGAGTATGTTTTGTAAAAAAAGATTAAAAAAATGACCAGTCTGACCTGGCTGGCAGGTTTTGCAATGGCAATTGATTCACCTTTACCTTACCTTCCTTTCATGGCTTTTACCTCTGAATTTTTCCCTCTTGCAAGGACATTTTTTGTTGCTTGAGTGCATCCAGAACATCCCTTCTAAAATTGCACATGAAATGTTTTTATTTGTTTTGGAGTTGCTTGCTACTGACCTGCTCCTATGTGTGTAGATTAATGTTGTTACTGCTAAACACATCAGTCATGCCTCTATACTAAGATTTAAGCATCATTTATTTGCAAATTGCAGATAACAGTTATACTAATAGCGCCTCTCAAGCATTCATTTGAGCTCCATCAATTTGAACAGCCTCCTGTCATAGACTGAGGTGTTGGCACCGTCCTGAGATAGTCATTAAGTGATTTCTCCATTTAAAGCATTTGATGTGTGTGATTTTGTGTTTCCTCTTTATATTTTTTCCCTTTTTCTTTATCTAGTAACCATTATGATACAATCCACCCACAATGCTCATTGTCATCATTATGATTGATTTATAGACTGAGATTTTTCATCTTCTCTGTAGACTTATCGTTCTTATTTCAATGCTTCAGCAATCTCAGCTCCAGCTACAGATTATTTTTTTTATTTACCATATGTAACAGATGCAACAGGAATTATTTATTGTTGCAAAATATAATTTACTACAATAGACTGTACAAGAATAAACTCTCTATAGGTCAATAATAATGCACACTCTACAAGATAACTCAGTAGGTATTGAATGATAGATTTGAGTGTGATTTTTAAGGGATGATTTTACTCTTCAGTGATTGGCCATGCCCTATCAATCGTATAGATGAGGGGGTGGAGCAGACCATTGCTGCCTGACAATTGCTGTAAGTCATTAGTATTGGTGCTGTCACCAAGGAAACCCTCGATCACATCAGCCTGCTGTATGAAGCCATTAGACCACAAGAGCCAGTGCATAGTAATAAAATAGGGTTGAATGAGTCCATACGGAAATATCACTGTTTGGACATGGGTGCGTTTATATGGGATCAAATTGGAGAGACTGTATAAGGTGTTTAACATTATAGTGTTTAACAAAGTTATTCAAACAATTTGTGTGTATTACTGTACACTACTGTTCAAAAGTTTTGGATCAGTAAAATTATTTTAAAGAGGTAAATTCTTTTATTAATAAGAGCAATAGATTTACAAAATGCAGTATGACATTTATATAAAAAATAATTTCCATTTCAAATAACTGCTGTTCTATTGGCTTTCTATTCATCAAAAAATCCTGGAAAGAATGTATCACTGTTTCAACAAAAAATATTAAACATCACAACTGTTAATAATAATAAGAAGAAGAAGAAGAAGAAATGTTTCTTCTGCAGCAAATTATATTAGATTGATTTCTGACGGATTGTGCAATGCTGATACTGGGAGTAAAAAGAAAGAAAAAAAATGATGCTGAAAATTCAGCTTTGCCCTTAAATATTTCATATATATATATATACATATACATATCATATATATATATATATATTATTTTTTTTTACAGACACCAAACGGTTTTATTTTGCCTAATGACAGTGTCAGGATTTGTTTCTTTATCCTTATTTCAGCGTTGAAACAGTTGTGCTACTCAATGTTTTGTGGATATTGTCATACATTCTTCTGGATTGAAAGTTCAAAAATATTTATTTGAAATAAAATAATTTGTACAGTAATATTATTAAACAATGATATAATAAAACAGGGCTCAACACTGATTTTTCTACTGGCCTGGTTGGGACAGTGGTTCAATTTTTTACTTGCTGTGCCAATATTTTCACTGGCCCTGCCACAAAAAAAATAAAAAAATAATAGCTGTTGTAGTTGTTTTTGACCCATGTTACATTGGATTATAATAATCCAATGCAACAGCGATAGCAGTTGGTAAATTAGGCGCAGTCACTTTAAGAGACAATGCATGGATGAATATAATGATACACATCTGATTTCTTTCTCAGCTGTTTAACTTCACTTAAAGACATAACTAACTGTTTTCGAGGATACTCAAAACAATACATACTTTTGTATGTATTTGTCCGTTCAAGCGCAATAAGACGCTTCTTTCAGTTTTCCCTCTACCTAAAATCCCATATCCCTCTTTTTTGTTTCTGTCTATCTCATCAGTCTTAGTGAGCATAAGCCACTTTCAAAAATGTAAAAAAAGTGACAGACACCAAACTGTTTCATTTTATATTAATGACATCTTACAGGTAGGGGGTCATCATATCTTATTATTAGGATGATTTTGTGCTAAATTTGCTCATGTTTGCCTTTATTTCCTATTTTTTTATAATTTGGATATCCTGTACAGTACATGCTAAACCCATTTCTATATATTAACATGTAACAAAAAGTTCCTAAAGGGGGGCATGTTATCCCATCAAATGACTCTCTGGAGTAATTGTTGTAAGACTGCTGTAAGTTTGTCTGTAATTGCCTTTCACAAGGCACTGTGTAAATACGGCACTTGTGGGAGAAAACAACATCCTGTTGGGCATAGTTAACTGATGATTGAGTACTTGCACTAGAAATTTAATTTATGTAGAATGAACAATATCTGAGCCAAAGGCAAAAGCTAAATCTATGATTTGAATGACAAGCTTATGGTCACAGTTTGTAAAGTGCATTTCTTGCAGACTCGCAAATGATGCATCTCATATTGTGGGACTGTGAGGATCGTATCAAAAAGACCTGGAGAGCTTGAGTGATTGACATACCAGCTGCATGGTGCAGTCAGGCAGTCAGACCATGGAGCATCATGCTCATTTCGCTGTCTCTGTGAAGGTGGAAAAAGACACACGGACATACTTTGTGACTTATCAAGAGCCCCTTACATTGCTGTGACAGGCTCTGACATGCGTCTCTCCCCTGAAGCTCATTCAAACTGACCATTTACCCTGCCTCCCTCAGCACCGCGGTCATCACATGTAGCACGTATCCCATGCTGTTATCTGGCTATTGCATTCTGACTGGCTAAAGGTGGGCTTTACATCTACAGTTCTAAGTGAAGTGAGTAGTCTGCGTGAGCCAGGGAAGTGAAGTAGAACATTTTAAATGCAAGATAACTTAGAATAGACTATGCACAGGCTATTGTTTTGCATTTTTCGTTTTGTGCTTTCCAAATGTGCTTTTCTGGGCAATGATTCAATGCTGACTAAATGGCTGAAAGCTTTTTGGTGTTAAATGTGTTTACATTTTACATGTGTTGTCTATTTTATATAAACACGACAGTTTCGGTTAGATTTTTTTTCATGTCTTCGTAAGTTGCTTATGCTCACAAAAGGCTGCTTTTATTTGATCAAAAATATAGTAAAAACACTATTATTCTGAAATATTATTAGAAATAACTGTAAAATAAATGTTTTCCATTTAAATATATTTTAAAATGTTATTTATTTCTGTAATGGCAAAGCGTTAACTCTAGTCTTCAGTGTCACATGATCCTTTAGAAATCATTCTAATTTGCTGATTTGGTGCATTTGGTGCTGATTTGGAACATATGTTATTATTATCAGCAATTGATAGGTGCATAGGAGACAATGACCTTATCTTGGAAGATAACCGATGAAGGTCATGCGACCGAAACGTTGTTATTAAACATATTTTGATACTTTTTGCACTAATTGACAGTGTGCAGGATTTGTTTTCTTTATCCATTATTATCAGCGTTGAAAACAGTTGTGCTACTCAAATGTTTTGTGGATATTGTCATAACTGTTTTCGAGGATACTCGAAACAATACATATTTTTGTATGTATTTGTCCGTTCAAGCGCAATAAGACGCTGAAAGAAATGTAATATGGGGCTCGTGCATTGTCTGTGACACGGCTCTCAGTGTGGACGCTGTTCACACAGAACATAGCGCGTGAGTGCTGAATGGAGTTGTCTTTTGTGTCCTCTTGTGCTTGAATGCTTTAAAATTGCTTGAATGTTTAAATTAGCAAGGCTAAACACGTGCAGAAGATAAACTTTTGTGACGATGCAGCAGTGGCCCGATCAGGCCAGTGACAAATCTGTGAAATGTATTTCACACTGGCCCCGGGCCATCAGGAAGTCCTTATTGTCGAGCCCTGTAAAAAAAAAAAAAACACACGCACAACATTTTGAACCCCACTGTATCTGTATTTTTCTTTCAGTTTTCCCTCTACCTAAAATCCCATATCCCTCTTTTTTGTTTCTGTCTTTTGCACGTCTTCACACATGCATGCACTGTTTAGTTTGCTCCACCAGTATAAATGAAAAGATCTCTGCTTGTTCTCGGTGGAGCGGTATCCTGGGAAAGACAGCATGAGCCTCAACCATGTTAAAGACATATTTCTTGGACAAATATGCAGGATAAATAAAAGATTTGTATTCATTTGAGAATGTGAATAAGATGCTTTATATATACTGTGTATATACAGTGGTGTGAAAAAGTGTTGGCCCCCTTCCTGATTTCTTATTTTTTTGCATGTTTGTCACACTTTGTTTCAGATCATCTAACAAATTTAAATATTACACAAAGATAATGCAAGTAAATACAAAATGCTGAAAAAAGCTGTCCAAACCTACGTGGCCCTACGTGAAAAATTAATTGCCCCCTCCTGTTAAATCATGAAAGAACTGTGATTTACCACATTATTATAGCTGAGTTAAATTTCACTAGCCACACCCAGGCCTGATTACTGCCAGACCTGTTGAATCACTTAAATAGAACCTGTCTGACAAAGTGAAGCATGCTTAAATAGCAACACATTATGCCGCGATCTAAAGAAATTCAAGAACAGATGAGAATCAAAACAGTTGACTTTTATCAGTCTGGAAAGGATTATAAAGCATTTTCTAAGGCTTTGGGACTCCAACGAACCATGGTCAGGGCCATTATCCACAAATTGAGAAAACTTGGAACAATGGTGAACCTTCCCAGGAGTTGCCGGCCAACCAAAATTACTCCAAGAGCGCAACGATGACTCATCCAAGAGGTCATAAAAGAACCCAGAACAACATCTAAAGAACTGCAGGCCTCACTTGCCTCAATTAAGGTCAGTGTTCATGATTCAACAATAAGAAAGAGACTGGGCAAAAACGGCATCCATGGGAGAGTTCCAAGGCAAAAGCCATTGCTGACCAAAAAGAACACAAAGACTCGTCTCTCATTTGCCAAAAAATATATTTTGTTTATCCCCAAGACTTTTGGGCAAATTTTCTGTGGACTGATGAGACAAAAGTTGATTTTTTTTGGAAGGTGTGTGTCCCGTTACATCTGGCGTAAAACCAACACAGCATTTCATAAAAAGAACATCATACCACCAGTCAAACATGGTGGTGGTAGTGTGATGATCTGGGGCTGCTTCAGGACCTGGACAACTTGCCATAATTGACGGAATCATGAATTCTGCACTCAATCAGAAAATCCTGAAGGAGAATGTCCGGCCATCATTTTGTGACCTCAAGCTCAAGCACACTTGGGTTATGCAGCAGTATAATGATCCAAAGCACACCAGCAAGTCCACTTCTGAATGTCTCAAGAAAAACTAAATTAAGGTTTTGGAGTGGCCAAATCAAAGTCCGGACTTTAATCCGATTGAGATGCTTAAACAGTCCGTTCATGCTCGAAAACCCTCCAGTGTGGCGGAATTAAAACAATTCTGCAAAGAAGAGTGGGCCAAAATTCCTCCACAGCGATGTGAAAGACTCATTGCCATTTATCGCAAATGTTTGATTGCAGTTGTTGCTGCAAAGCGTTGCACAACCAGTTATTAGATTTAGGGGCAATTACTTTTTCACATTGCCAGGCAGGTTTGGACAGCTTTTTTTCCCTTAATAAATAAAATCATAATTTAATAACTGCATTTTGTATTTACTTGCATTATCTAAAATTAGTTGGATGCTCTGAATCTTTGTGTGACAAATAGCAAAAATAAAACAACAGGAAGTCGGCCACACTTTTTCACACCACTGTATATAATATATATTATAATAATATTATATATATATATATATACACACAACGGGTACGGAAAGTATTCAGACCCCCTTAAATTTTCACTCTTTGTTATACTGCAGCCATTCGCTAAAATCATTTAAGTAAATTTTTTCCCTCATTAATGTACACACAGGCACTCCATATTGACAGAAAAACACAGAATTTTTTACATTTTTGCAGATTTATTAAAAAAGAAAAACTGAAATATCACATGGTCCTAAGTATTCAGACCCTTTGCTCAGTATTTAGTAGAAGCACCCTTTTGATCTAATACAGCCGAGTCTTTTTGGGAAAGATGCAACAAGTTTTTCACACCTGTATTTGGGGATCCTCTCCATTCCTCCTTGCAGATCCTCTCCAGTTATGTCAGGTTGGATGTTAAATGTTGGTGGACAGCCATTTTTATGTCTCTCCAGAGATGCTCAATTGGGTTTTAAGTCAGGGCTCTGGCTGGGCCATTCCAGAACAGTCACAGAGTTGTTGTGAAGACACTCCTTCATTATTTTAGCTGTGTGATTAGGGTCATTGTCTTGTTGGAAGGTAAACCTTCGGCCCAGTCTGAGGTCCTGAGCACTCTGGAGAAGGTTTTCGTCCAGGATATCCCTGTACTTGGCCGCATTCATCTTTCCCTCGATTGCAACCAGTCGTCCTGTCCCTGCAGCTGGAAAACACCCGTACAGCATGATGCTGCCACCACCATGCCTTCACTGTTGGGACTGTATTTGACAGGTGATGAGCCACCTACCGCTTAGAATTACGGCCAAAAGTTCTAATCTTGTTCTCATCAGACCAGGAATCTTATTCTCTCCCATCTTGGAGTCCTCTCTGCTGGCTTCATGGTGTCCTTGCCTGAGGATAGTCTTCCGCGGGCCTCTGCCATAAAGCCCGCTGGTGGAGGGCTGCAGTGATGGTTGACTTTCTACAACTTTCTCCCATCTCCCGACTGCATCTCTGGAGCTCAGCCACAGTGATCTTTGGGTTCTTCTTTACCTCTGAATACTTAGGACCACGTGATATTTCAGTTTTTCTTTTTTGATAAATCTGCAAAACTGTCAACAATTCTGTGTTTTTCTTCAATATGGGGTGCTGTGTGTACATTAATTAGGGAAAAAAAATTACTTAAATGATTTTATCAAATGGCTGCAATATAACAAAGAGTGAAAATTTTAAGGGGGTCTGAATACTTTCCGTACCCACTGTATATATACAGTGGGGAAAAAAAGTATTTAGTCAGCCACCAATTGTGCAAGTTCTCCCACTTAAAAAGATGAGAGAGGCCTGTAATTTTCATCATAGGTATACCTCAACTATGAGAGACAAAATGAGAAAAAAAAATCCAGAAAATCACATTGTAGGATTTTTAAAGAATTTATTTGCAAATTATGGTGGAAAATAAGTATTTGGTCAATAACAAAATTTCATCTCAATACTTTGTTATATACCCTTTGTTGGCAATGACAGAGGTCAAACGTTTTCTGTAAGTCTTCACAAGGTTTTTACACACTGTTGCTGGTATTTTGGCCCATTCCTCCATGCAGATCTCCTCTAGAGCAGTAATGTTTTGGGGCTGTCGCTGGGCAACACGGATTTTCAACTCCCTCCAAAGATTTTCTATGGGGTTGAGATCTGGAGACTGGCTAGGCCACTCCAGGACCTTGAAATGCTTCTTACGAAGCCACTCCTTCGTTGCCCGGGCGGTGTGTTTGGGATCATTGTCATGCTGAAAGACCCAGCCACGTTTCATCTTTAATGCCCTTGCTGATGGAAGGAGGTTTTCACTCAAAATCTCACGATACATGGCCCCATTCATTCTTTCGTTTACACGGATCAGTCGTCCTGGTCCCTTTGCAGAAAAACAGCCCAAAGCATGATGTTTCCACCCCCATGCTTCACAGTAGGTATGGTGTTCTTTGGATGCAACTCAGCATTCTTTCTCCTCCAAACACGACAAGTTGAGTTTTTACCAAAAAGTTCTATTTTGGTTTCATCTGACCATATGACATTCTCCCAATCCTCTTCTGGATCATCCAAATGCTCTCTAGCAAACTTCAGACGGGCCTGGACATGTACTGGCTTAAGCAGGGGGACACGTCTGGCACTGCAGGATTTGAGTCCCTGGCGGCGCAGTGTGTTACTGATGGTAGCCTTTGTTACTTTGGTCCCTGCTCTCTGCAGGTCATTCACTAGGTCGCCCCGTGTGGTTCTGGGATTTTTGCTCACAGTTCTTGTGATCATTTTGACCCCACGGGGTGAGATCTTGCGTGGAGCCCCAGATCGAGGGAGATTATCAGTGGTCTTGTATGTCTTCTATTTTCTAATAATTGCTCCCACAGTTATTTTTCTTCACACCAAGCTGCTTACCTATTTTAGATTCAGTCTTCCCAGCCTGGTGCAGGTCTAGAAAAAAAAAAACAATTTTTGTTTCTGGTGTTCTTGACAGCTCTTTGGTCTTGGCCATGGTGGGGTTTGGAGTGTGACTGTTTGAGGTTGTGGTCAGGTGTCTTTTATACTGATAACAAGTTCAAACAGATGCCATTAATACAGGTAACGAGTGGAGGACCGAGGAGCCTCTTAAAGAAGAAGTTACAGGTCTTTGAGGGCCATAAATCTTGCTTGTTTGTAGGTGATCAAATACTTATTTTACAGAGGAATTTTCCAATTAATTCTTTAAAAATCCTACAATGTGATTTTCTGGATTTTTTTTTCTCATTTTGTCTCTCATAGTTGAGGTATACCTATGATGAAAATTACAGGCCTCTCTCATCTTTTTAAGTGGGAGAACTTGCACAATTGGTTGCTGACTAAATACTTTTTTGCCCCACTGTATATACACAATCCTTTTTTTCTGTATCCACAGTTCTATATGGTGTTGATGTGGCCGCTATGGTGTTTGTATTATGTTGTGAGTGTGGTTTCTGGATGGTTGTTTACTGACTAAGGTCTCTTTGATATCCCAGCAACATAGATGTTTTGTCAGCTTGCTTTAGCAAGCACCACTAATCACGTTCATACGTCCATTTCAGTTTGTGCGACAGCTCATGAGACGACGGCACATGCTTACAAAGTAAATAGCTTCATTGATTATAATGGGGACACTTATCTTGGCACGTCGCTAGTTTTGTCGCATCATGACGCTCGCTTAAAGTGACACAGAATCACAGCACTGAGCACTAAACAACTTTCCACTGCAATTTATCAAAACATATTCAGTCACAGCATACAAGTAGGTCTATAATAACTGGAGAAAAATGTTAACATTCCCATGCATCTCAATGGCAGTTATGTTAACCTAATAGTTATTGTGATATAGGCTTGATGACTTTGCTGTAATGTGTATTAGTGTTTTTTTCCCCCCTACTCATGTATTTTACAGATAACAAGCTCATCCCTTAGGGAGACGGTATAATTATTTATCATTATATAATACTAGCCAAAATGTGCCTTTGCACTGAAATAGACTGTGTTATTGTGAGTTTTTTGTTGGAGTTGCAGTACTTGATTCAACACTCTTGCATTTTCAACAGAGATTTGCATTTCATCATGCCATTTTCTGTATCTCTAGCTTCAGTGAGCACCACATAAATATGAAGAACCGAAAACACTGTAAACAGGTTTTACACCAAAAAGCTCTCAACCATTTAGTCAGCATTGAATCGTTGCCCAGAAAAACGACAGATGCACAACAATAGTCCTTACATAGTCTGTTCTGTCGCTTTATTACTTCTTATGGTCACGACTCAGTCCTGTATTTGTTCTTCATGTGTCCTTGCTAAGTAAAGCTTCAAACTAAACAAGTAAAACTTCAAACAAAATATTATAACAGTTTAACTTTTTTCTAACTGTTTTATATATAATATATATATACACGTATATATATATATATAATCTTAAAATGTAATTTATTCATGTGATGTAAAGCTGAATTTTCAGTCATCATTGCTCCAGTCTTCAGCAGTGGTGGCTGGTGAAAAATTTTCTAGGTGGGCACCACATCCAACAGTTTTAGCATACATCCCGGTATATGATCTCTCCCAGTATAACAAAAGGAAAAGTATAAAGACTTGAAACATTTTTAATCCAATGTTTACAGTCAAGAATTGAGGATGATTCCCCCAAAACTATTTTCGTGCAAGCTTTTTTCCAGATACCTTCAACAAAATTGTATTTTTCATTACGTCCAGGTTACGTATGTAACCATGGTTCCCCGAGGGAACGATACGCTGCGTCGGAAACGCTAGGGGAACGCCCAGTTGCGTGACCGCGTTCTGAAGCACATGTCAAATCCGTCCAATGGACCAGCGAGACGTCACGAGCAGGGTGACGTAAGCGCCAGAAAGCATAAAAGCGCATCCGGCTGGGCACCACCCAGCTTCGATGAAGCAGTGCCTGCAGGGATGTAGGGAGTATGGCAGGGAGATGCAGCGTCTCGTTCCCCTCGGGGAACCATGGTTACATACTACAGATGTTCCCCTTCAGGAACTCGAGCTACGTCGAAACACTTTGGGAACGAGAATCCCCACTGCGCCATACTACCAAGTCCCTGCCTTTGTGTGTATCCTATGAGCACATCACGAGAGAGAACTTGGGAACCTGGGGTAGATGTCAGGTCTAGGTTATAGAAGTGGACAAAAGTGTGCGGTGAGGACCAGCCCGCCGCAGCACAAATTTCCTGCAAGGCCACACCCAAGCTGAAGCCTTGGAGGCCGCCATACTCCTGATCGAGTGCGCTCTGACCCCCATAGATGACAGGAGGCCAGAGGACTCGTCGGCTAGTGAGATGGCCTCAACCACCCACCAACTCATAGTCTGCTTGGTCGCCGGAAATCACTTCTTTGGCGGAACAAAACAAACAAAAAGCTGATCTGCCTTACGCGACTGGG